>JAAMXJ010000313.1:0-55246 GCA_019693375.1 Asterochloris erici | reverse complement strand
CTTGAGCCTGATGGGGTCAAGTGTGCCTGTTCTGGCCACTGACAAAAGTTCAAGGATCATATTCATTCTGCTAGCTGACAAACATGCGTGACTGACTGATGACATGCAGCTGCAGAGGAAGGTTCATTTTTCTTTTCCTCGCTTGAGGTCACCAGCCCGCATTCGCAATGATCTGCATGGACAAGCTGTGTGGCCAGTGCACCCAATCAGGGAGGGAAGAGTTTGCCTCCGACGAATCACTGGTTCAGTGGATAAATACCTGCACAGCCTGATGCCCAACTTTGCCTGGCCTATGGTATGGGCCACCCTGACCTTCAGCAAGAACATACCAATCTTGCCAGCATCCTGGGCAGATTGTGAGCCTCGCTCTGGGCTGGGTCACCTGCCAGGCCACAGAGGAGCACAAGCGGCTGCTAGAGACTGTGGGCCAGTCACTGTGCTCTGCCAGCTGAGCACCACAGCATTGCCGCAGCCAGTGCCCCTGAGCGATTGACGCTTCCATTGTGCATCACTTCTGCAATGCCCTGCAGCCCTGACTGCGGCAGTTTCTGCCAGGTGTCATGCTCTTGAGCCTGAGTGCTTCCTTCCCTTGATTTGCATGTCCAGCCTTGCTCGGGCAGGCCGTGCTCGGGGCCCTAGGCCCTGCTGCTGCTGTGCTGTCCAGGACCCTCAATCAGCGCCAGCTTTGCTGGCCATGCTTGCCTTCAGGCATGCTCGAGCTGCAGCACTGCAGCGCTGGGCAGCAGCAGGGTCATGCCTTGCTCCTGCATGGCCCATCTGCAGGGCGAAAACCTTGCAAGCAGCTTGTCAGGTCAGCCTGAATTGAGACAATGGTGATCTGTATCAGCGCACCAGTCAATGCAGTAGTTCACGGAAAATTGCAAGCCCCCAGCCTGTATAACGATGCAGAAGATGGAGACAAGAAGGAGCTCCCACTTGTCCCTGCTCACGGCAACCCTGTTCAGGAGCCCAACAGGCTCCCACCCTGCAGATATGCAATGTGCCAAGAGCAGGGATGCTGTTCAGGAGGGAGCTGCACGTCACTGCACCTCAGGCATGCCTACATTCAGGCGAGGCCAGCCAGGCTGGGCAAGTAATGCATGTGTGCCTGACAGCTCAGCAGCAGCAGGGCCTGGGGCCTGAGAGCCCACCCCTGCCCAATCATGGCTGTATATGAAAGAGAAGGCAGGAGGGAGAGCTGTCGGTCTTGAATGGACTGCTTTGTGCTGACAATGGAAAATCAACTGGGTGACATGAGGACCCTGTTGAGGACCATGCCAACATGCACCTCCTCATGAGGTTCAGCCCCTCACAGCAACCCCTTGCGGGGAAAGCCCCCGAATGCCCCTGCCATCAGCAAAGCTGTGCACAGTGCAGCAAGATTGCCTTTGCCTGCTATGGCTGTTGCTGAGATGCAGGACCGCCTCATCCTCATGTCTGACTTCTGATGTGTAGCCTGCGCTGCAGCGACATGCAGTTTGCTCTTTTGAATCGCAGCAGACTTACACCCTGCTCCTGCACTGCCCCAAGCTTGAGGGGCTGTTTCATACAAGTGGCCTGAGCTGGAACAGCAGGGGCTGCAACACCCCTCCTTGTGTCCGTCTTTTGTGCCTGCTGGGAGGCCTGCGACATCTTCATGCATGTGATATGAGTATTCACATTAATGGTGTGCTAATACAGAGCGTCTCAGCTCAGGCCGGCCGGCGAAAGTGCCCGTGAGGTTCCCGCCCTGCAGAGAACCCGCGCAGGAGCAAGGCATGACCCTGCTGCTGTCCTGCGCTGCACTGTTGCAGCTCAAGCATGCCTGAATGCAAGCCTGGCCAGCAAAGCTGGGAAAAAGAACGTCCTGGACAGCACAGCAGCGGCAGGGCCTTGGGCCCCAGAGCATATCCTGCCCTAGCAAGGCTGGACGGGCAAGGAAAGGGCAGCAAAAGCTCAGGCTGGAAGCATGACATCTAGCAGGCCGGCCCTGCCGCGATCAGGTTGGCAGGGCCTGCGTCGCAGAAGTGGTGTGCAGTCGCCGCTGCCCAGGGGCACTGCCTGCTGCGACCTTGTGGAAAATGACTGGCAGGCCATCGTGACTGCCCATGGTTCTAGCAGCCACCTGTGCCCCTGCATGGCTTGGCCGGCAAGCTGCCGGCCTGGTGAGCGAGCACACAATGAATTGCAGACAAAGCGGGGTATGTGGTTAGGATGTGCAGGTCGTCCTGGTCCACTGAAGCAGTGGTGCATAAGCTGCAACACTTGTTCCTCCCTGGGTGGCTGCACTGGCTGCCTCACAGGTTGTCCGTTCAGAGTCTGAGTTCAGGGCAGCAGTCTGAGTTCAGGACAGAGTCTGAGTTCAGGACTGGCAGCCTGCCCAGGATGCAAGAAGTATTATTAAAAACAAAAGCAGCTTCCTGTGCAGCTGCCAGACAGTCAGATATCTTTGTCAAACTTTGTCAAACTTTGTCAAACTTGTCAAAACTTGATATATGATATGGCATAATATGGCTTTAGCTGTCAGGACCGATGTAGAAGTTACTTCAGCCGGCTTGAGCACGCACAAATCGACGCAGCAGGCTTCGAGGTAAGAACGATGATGTGTCTGCCAATGCTGTCTCAGAGGTCTCTGAGACCTCTCATGAACTAGTTGCATGCCAGAGGCCAGAGGTACCACGCCTGCAGTATGCATGTCTTGCAGATCAACTTGCAAATCACTTCTCTGTGGCCTCTTGTACAGCGCTCTGTGAACAACAGCAATTCCTTGATACAGGCAACAGGTCTCCCTGACCACCAGAGCAACGGCACTGCTGTCCAAGAACTTGCTGTAGCACCTGACTTTTACAGGTAGGCCGCTGCATGCTCATGGTGGCCCCCGACACAGCATGCTGTGCCGTGCCTCATCCACAGAAGGTGCTGCTGTCTCATCTGGAGGCACAGTCAGCCTGGCAAGCCTGCCTGTGCTGCTGCGGGGCATGAACACCTGTGCTGTGGTACTATTGAAGGCACGTGATGCTGGCCAAGCCACCATATGCAGGAATTGTTTGCACCGTCCCCAGGCTGCACCTTGAGCCTCTGTGACAGCCTGGCTTCTCAATGTCTTGATAGGCTTGACAGTGCCGCATTTCTCTGTGAGCTGTGATGAACCTGCCCGCTGTTGGTGGGGCAGGCTGCTATGTGCCATATCGAGTCATCTTTTATCTGGCAGTGCCGGCAGGCGATTGCACTGCACACTTTGGCTGCTGGACGGGTGCTGCCTTTGGGTTCCACCTTGCTGCAGTGTAAGGCTGGCCAGCGCAATAACTTGACTGCATGCGTGCATTGCAGGAGGCGTGAGGGACTCTTGCTGCTTCGTGGCCGGCAGTAACTCCGGCAAGTCAGCTGTAGCCCCCCTGCAGTCTGCCATCTGGTGACTGCAGGCCGCAATGTACGAGTCATATGGCCCAGTCACCGTCTACAAAGGTGACACTCAGAAGAAGGAGCTGGGGAGGTTTGACCCAGGCATAACGGAGGCAGCCTTGTGGCAGGAGCTCGTGACACCCAGTGGCAAGGGCAGGCTGCTCCGCAGCGATGGCGTGCGGGTGACCCAGGGGAGCACCGCCGTAGCCCAGGGGAACTACTTTTTCCATGCAGAGAAGTCAGCTTCCGGACAGGGGCAGATGGGCGGCAGGCGTGGCGGCCCTATCCACGCTATAGTTGGTGCAATCGTCAACAAAGTCCGAAAATGAGAGCCTATTCACTTTCAAGACCGGGCTCACAACAAACAGTCTGGGCGCCGATGGTGTATGACTTCAAAGCTGCAAGCTGACTGAACCTATTGAAGCACTGCTGCACTCATGAATTTGGCAAGCGACATTGCGACATTATCAGCGAGAGGTCTGTTCTAGCCGCCGAAACAAGTGGCTGTGGGTGTTGTGCACAGGGCCTCAATTGAGCTTGCAAGCATGAGACAGCGCAATAAGATTGCCTTTGTCTGCTATGGCTACTGCTGAGTTGCAGTGACAGCATTGACAAGCTAGGTGCTGAGCATGCAATCTGCTCTGCCAAGCATCTTCAACTTCTGTGTGTTCTAGCTAGACTACAGTCGTCCTTGTGAACAAACATGTGCAAAGTGCCCTAAGACTCTTTGTCAAAATTATGCCAATGACTTTCACATACTTGCAGGGGCCAAGTGCTTTGCATGCAACATGACAATGCGGGCTGCTTCGGCCGAGGCCCTGATAGTCCCCGGATGAGAATGCATCCAGACAGGTTGCTTCAAGAGGAGATAGGCAAAAAGGAAGCCTGATTCAAGATGCCAACAACAATTGGATGTAGTGCAGCTGCAGATGATCATGATGGACGCAAAGAGTGATACATTGCGCTGTTTCACATGGTCTTCACCCCAGCCTGCACCATTATGGCATGTCGGCAGGTGCCAGCATGGGGCTTCACCACTCAATCTTCTCACGCTCAGCACACAGCTCTCCGGTGAATGCCTCCCCTGGTGGCATCAGTGCTAGCCATACAGGGGTGTCCGCACCCTGGGCAAGTGTCTTGACGCCCTTGTGCTGGGTCATGTCTGGACAGCAGCAACACAGATGTCTCACTGAGAATTGATGCTCCGCCTCAGGAGGGTGACATGGGGCAGGCAGATCAGAAAGGCAAGAGCTGGTTCGAACGTGATTAGACTGATGACCTCACCTGTGTCGACATAGCCTGGGCAGCAGACAGTGACAGGCACACCCTTGAAGCGTGGCTCCCGAGCCAGCACACGCATGTAGGCAGTGCAGCACAGCTTGGAAACGCCGTACATGCTGCGAGGCCAGCCTTCCTGCTCCCACCTGCAGGGCACCAGCAGGCACTTACCTCTGCTCTGTTCTGCATATCTCACAGCGTGCCAGAGGACAGCCCAATCCTGGAAGCACTGCAGATTGCGCCATGATACGGCTTCCTGATACAGCACTGCTCAGCAGCCTGCTGCCAAGCTGGAACAGCAGCACAGACGGCCAGAGGAGGCGTCATCAACAGGCTGCTGCCCAGATCAGTGTCACTACAAAAAGTCACTGCAATGCTCTGATTGAAACAGCAGTGGGGGCCAGGCCAACCAGATGGGTGCAGGAACGGCGTGATGATGGTCTGGGAGGATACATAGAGACTTGTAGCTGTCTCTGCCAAACTTCACGCACAGCCGCTGCACTGCATTTATGTAGATCTCATGCACCCGCACTTACGTCCCCGCCTTCACTGCCTGCAGGAATTCCCTGGCCAGCTGGTCAATTTCTTCTGTCTTCTGGGCGCCCTCAAAGCGCTCCCTGAGCTGCTTGCTGTTCGCCACATTCCTGTTTCTGAGACCAGACCTGCAATGGTGGTGGCCCCAGAGCGTTGCAGATGCTGTGTGCACCAGAGAAGCAGCACCCAGGAGAGAATCAGCAGCAGGAAGACTGTCTGTGACGCAGCCAAGACATGGGTACGACAGGACCATTGGCCCATCTGACAGGCACAGACGCTGCCCGTTTATGCTTGAGGAATCAGGTCTCCCTGGCAGGCAGCCTCCTGCTCTGCTGCAGCTGCATTACTCGCCAGGCATATGGTGCTTGAATGCTCTGCTGCAGGAGACAAATCATCGGAGCCAATTAGCAGAGCCAAACCAGCAGAGCCGAAACACCATAGAAGAAGCAGTGGAGGCTGCAGCCCCTGGCTCTGCCTTGTCGGGGACATGGCGTTGCTGCGCAGCGTGACAGCTACAGCAAGGTCAGTCTTGAAAGCCGAAGGCAGCTGCCCCCAGGAGGCTCAGACACGCCACGTAGGCCTGAGCCTCCACACACCAAGGAAGACTCAATTGGATGGGAGCCAGTCTTCTGTGGAGCCCTGGGTACCCTTTGATGCTGCTGAACACATCAGGCTACTGCTGCTGAACACATCAGGCTACTGCTGCTGAACACATCAGGCTACTGGTGCCCGCCTCCTACTGATGCAGCCAGTGGAGGCATGGGGGGCGAGGTCTGCCCACAGAGTCAAGCACTGGCCGGGCGGCCTCAGGGTGCTGCTGCGTGCATCAACTGATGCAGCCATGCACAGGCAGCGGGCTGTGCCCCCACAAGAGGGTCAGCACTGTCGGGATGCTCATACTGATGCATGCATATGGCGTACTGATGCATGCAAAAGGCTGGGCAGACACCTGTGCGCACCTGCTAGAGACAGTGACAATTCGTCCATTCCCTTGCAGGAGTGGAGCTACGGCATCGATGACATTCTTGACGCCCCAATAGTTGACATCGAAGGTCTGCTCTGCCTCCTTGGGGCCAAAGATGTCTTTCTGGAAGGCGAGGCCTGCAGGGCAAGTTCACCAGGTGCTTTCAGGCAGGGATTAGTCAGGCCCTGCACTCTTGCGGGTGCAGTGGCGTGCTGCTGTGCCTTCCACTAGGTGAAGCAGGCATGTGCAAGCAAGGAGCCAGCCAGGCCCTGCACCTTTGCTGGTGCAAAGAAAATTGCTAAGCAACCATGCAAGCTCAGAATCCCAAGGCGAGCAGCTGATGACAATGGCCTCTCCAACTTGCTGGCATGCTTGCAGCGCCCAGCCCAGCAGGGCAGCCGGCCAGCATACCAGACCAGCTCTGCAAAGCCAGCCCATCAAGCAAGCAGCTCACGGCAGGCAGGCTTGCAGCGCCAACGCAGCAGGTGGTATGTGGGGGCGGCCTATTGCAGCCGGCCAGGCTGTCAGCTGATAGCTTTGGCTCTTGAGAACAGCAGGCAGGCTTGCAGCGCCGTCTCAGCAAAATATTTGCAGAAGTTCTGCGCTTCCTATGGATGCAGGGACCATTCACTTTGTTCCTCACGGCACCTGCCAAACTGCAGGTGTCGTGGGAACAGCAGGCAGCCTTGCAGCACTCACTCACACCTGCGTTGTTGATCAGGATGGTGCAGCCCCCGTACTTCTGCTTCAGGCGCTGAGCGAAGCTGCTCACTGAGGCGCGATCAGTCACATCCAGCCGCTCGTACACCAGGTTCTGGGAGCCTAAAGAGCAGCTGGACAGGGGTCAGGTGCTGTGGGCAGGGTGGCACCTCACAGAAGGCATGCAGAATTGTCATGTAGGCAGCTGCTTGCACAGCTGTGCTTTTGGGCAGCTCCCACTATGTCAAGCACAGTACTGGAGAACAGGCCCCAGGCTGAGGCCAAGCCAGGCCAAGGATCACCCCAAAAGCACAGCTCACCTGTCTCCTCCTTCAGTCTCTGCACTGCCTCCTGGCCTCGCGTCTCTGCAGGCAGCCCATCGCGTCTTTGTCATCAGGGCTGGTCTAGATTAGACACCGCAGGATGGGCACAGGAGGCAGCAGCTGTGGCTCATACCGTCTCTGGCAGCGCACACCACTTTCAAGCCCTGATTTGCCAGGATGATGGCAATGCCATACCCAATGCCCTTGTTGGCTGCATCATGGCACACGCGTGTCAACGGGTTCCCTGCTGTGCTGGAGTCATGTGGGTCTTCAGAGCCACGCAGAAGAACTGGTCCATAGGGTCAGAGCTGACCTCCTGTCACAACTGCAACGGTGTCTGGTGTCCACCAGCGCTTGGCTGGTGCCTCGAAGGGCTTGTCAATTGGTGCCATGAGGCCTCTAACCCAGGGCAGAATGAAAGCCTGCCTCTTGGATGTACGCTGCCGTGCTGCTGGCAGACAGAAAACAGGACTGCAGGCAGTTATCACAGGCTGGTAATTTGTGTAATTGCCGTCATGCAAGCTCATTTACAACAACAACATATCTCCACTACGGACGCCAGGGTCCCTGATCTGACCTGATGAGCTTTGGCAGCACACACTGTAGTGTCCTGGGTCCCAGCAAATGCATGTGGAGCATTGAACAGTCAAAGTTTCATTCTGACCTATTGCTTGCTATTGACCAGCCTGCTTGTTCATCCCCATCACGCATCATGCTTGCATGTGTCAGGACTCTCATCTGCCTCTGGCATCAAGTTCAATGGGCAAGGCAACGAACACTCAGGCAGAGGCCACTGCAGCTTAGAGGACACGGAGCAATGAGAATCTGCCCAAGTTCCAGAAGCGCGGTCCCAGCTAGGAGGGCGCTGAGGGCACATGTACAGTGATTGTGTTGTACAGCAATGAGAGCTCTGCCCATTACTGGCCAAGGCAGGCAGCTGCAGATCTGATACATCCCTGATGCTGTGCAGAGTGCAGGAGGACCATGGCCATGACTCCGCCATAGAGCTGCTCCTCAGCAGTGTCACTGGCGAGGCAGACATGCAGCAGCTGATGTCACAAGCGCAAGGCACTGCGAGTGTGCCAATGGGATGCAAGCCTCTCCAGCAGCTCACTGCTGCTCAGCAGCTATCCGCCCTGTCACAAGCGCCAGTCACTGAGCATGTGCCAGTGGGAAACCAGCCTGCCTCGCGACTGAGGGCTGCTCAGCATCAGCAGCCTGGGCAGCATGGTCTGCCGCCACTACCAGTTGCCCAGCCCACTGCTGGCTGCTCAATCATCATGGGAAGCCGCAGTGTAACCTGCAGGTGGACCAACCAGCCAAGCTGGGATCCTGCCAGGGTGCAGCCAGATTGTTCACCAGGCCATGCCTCTGCATTGCTGCTGAGAGGAGCCATGGCTCATTTACACATAGCCTGCAGAGCTCAAGCCTACTGGTCACAAGACACTGTCAGCGCAAGCATGCTGTCCCCTGCCCACGCTTTGCTGAGGGCATGCATGCACAGCATATGCATGCACAGCTTGTGCTGGCTTAAGCAAAGCCTGGTCCAGTACAAGTGCTTAAGCAAGCTTGCGTTGACGCAGTGAAGGGCGGCTGCTTTTCTCTGTGTCCCTGCTGCAGCTTCATCTCACCTGTACCACCTACACCTCCACTGTTGAATGTTGTACACAAGAAGTTGGCACCCTGGCACACAGCAAGCAGGCATTTTCTGAGAGCTGCCTGCCATTGTGTGTCGCTAGCCACCCTAAGCCTGAAACACACTTTGCACTAAATAAGTGCTCAGCTTAGTTGTAAGTCGCCTGAATGCTGAGCGGCCAGCGGTGCACTCTTATGTACAGGCATGTTCTCCACACCAACTGCAGATCATGACAGGGATCAATTTATGATGGACAGCTTGACGATGTCTGCCGCAATAGGGGCAGGAAGTGCCACCGCACCTTTGGCAAGGCACAAAATTGCTGTGACTGTGATTTTTTCAGCAATACGGCGGAGCGCGTATGGAGGCAGGGGGGCACGCAACCTCCAACAACACCTCAGTACATCGTCAGTGGGAAAGCCTGGGGCGTCACGCATAGGCCACCAGGGGCAGCCATGAGCAATGGCAAATTCAAGGCAGGGAATGTGGGAGTGTTCAACAGCACAGTAAACAACTCGGTAACTCCATGGAATGGGGGGAACCACTTGCTGGCGCCCCCATTTCAGAATTTCAAGATGTCCTTGCTCTGCAGCCTCCTCCAGGACTCCAGCATCGCATGGGCAGCCAGCTTGGCGCAGCCAGGTAAGGGTGGGCATGTCCCCACCACGGGCAGCAATCTGGGCAGTACCTTCGTTGAAGGCTGCGCCATTCTGTTGCAGCCAGGTAAGCATCTCACGGTCGCCCCTTTCCAGCACAACTTGCAGCGATCTCTCGTCCCAGCTGCACCCATTGCGTCTCAGCCACTTCAGTGTGGGCAGGGACCCCCCCTGGCAAGCTGCCTCACAGGTCGACGCGCTCCAACGGCAGTGGTGGCTGCGCAACCACTTCAGGACACCCACGGCGCCCAGGCGAGCGGCTGCCAGGCACATATTGCCACCCCAGTAAACCACATGCTCTGCCTCGCCGACCCACACATGGAGAATGCTGCCCTCCATTCTGTAGACCACCTCCTGACCCTGCAGGCATGCGACCGGGTGAGCAGGGATACAGCAGAGTACGGGGGTGGGCACCACTCAGGAGACCACCTTCAGGCCTGCAGGTACAAGACAGTAGATCCAGGGTGGTGTTCTGCGTTTAGTTATCTTCCCTTTGCTGCAGCAGGCATGAAAAGTGGGCAGTTCTGAGCCCTCACGGCAAGAGTGAGACTGTGCTAATGGAGGGGCACTGCTTGTTGTATGTATGAGACAGCAAGCAGTTCTGAGGACTCACTGCAAGAGTGACACTGTGCTGATGGAGGGCATTGCTTGCCTGTATGCGCATGAGAGCCGCACCATGTGCAGTGATGATTGGCAAAGGCAGAGTCCCCTCCTTGGATGACTCAACGAGAACACCTTGTGAGAGCGCAGCAGTTGGCATTGCTTGTCACCTGGTCGAGCGCAAGGCTCAGGGCCTCGACGCAAGCCAGTTCCCTCTGGTTCAGCCTTGAATCAAAGACTCCCTGTATAGGAAAGAGCGGTACTCAGTAGCACTCACTTGGCAACAAAAGACACGTCCACGGCTCAGATTTCTGGCTGCAGTGGGCTCACCAGGTCTGCCATGTACTGCAAACCTGAATTTATCTCAGCCGTTTCAGCGCGTGGAGGGTCCCAAGCAGGCATAGTGGAAGACCTCGGATCGGGTTTAGGCATGATGGGAAGGCTTGATTTGCCACCTGTGATGTCTGCTCATAGTCCCAGATGCTGAGCTAGCATCACGATGGACAGAGCTGCTGCAGGAGCAGCTGCAGCATGCTTGGCTGGCACCTTGGGATGCATTGCCCAGGGCTTCCAGGCCCTGGCGTCAGCTCCATACATGGTGATTGGCTGATGGCACGCATTGCTGCTTACTCTACCGGACTTCTGGTTAGATGCTCAGCAGCTCACTTCTGATCTGGCTGCAGGATGAGCCTTTCCATGTGCCCCAAGCACAAAAGTACTGCGCAGGCAGGTGAGCACAGGCTGTGTGTCTGTTCCTGACTTTGCAGCGTGGCATGGACCGAGCAGCATGACACAGAAGGCCTGTGCAGACAAAGGGATGCAGGACCTTCACGCAGCACATGCGGTCCTCCATGCTGGCATGCTGCATGCAGGTTCTCAGAGTGGGACCCCAAGATCACCACTTTCCCGGGCCTCTATGTTGTTGGAGCCGGCTGGGCCCGCATGCTGCCACGCGCCCTTGCTCAAAAGCAATTGTTGCTGGTGAGGCTCATACCTGAGGGGCCTTGAGTGGCAGGGGAGGCTTCCCCTGTCTGCAAGTGCATCTGGGCTGTGTTTGCAGACGGCAGGAAGGCTGCATGGTGGTGGCTCTGGCTGCACCAGGGACCAGAAATGCAGTGGTGCCCACTGCCAAGCACATCTTGGGTACCTTGCTCATCTGCTGAGGCGCAGCGCCAGCCCAGGGAGGCAGGCTTTTGCTCACCCCCACGCCCCTCTCCCGACACGCATGCTGCCTGCTGCAGTCACTGCAGGGACACAGCGCCCTGCATGCTCTGCACTGAACCCTACTGGAGACCACAGTGACGAGTCATTGATTATTTTGTCGCTGCTGCTGTACACCATGCTCTCGGGAGCTGCTTGCACAGGCTTAAGTCTGTACACAAAAATTCCGTCCAAGGCCTTGATCAGACGGGCCGTGACCTGCAACCTGCCTGCTTGAGTCTCTGGTGGGGCAGCTCAGCGCTTGCAGTTGAGCAACTCGATGTGTTGTGTCCTCTCAGCACAGCAGAGCTGCACAATCTGATTCTGCAAACCCTGGCGAAGCATGTTGCGCGGGACTGGCGTCAGCAGCACAGAGGCCATGCCGCCTGCCCACTGCCCACAGCCAGACTGTGCACTGCTGCCAAGCCAGCCCGGTGCGTGCTGCAGGGGACTGGTGAGGGCGTCTGCAGCACAGCAGCCCTGCGCAGCACCAATGTAGCCCTGGGGCTGGTCTGCTGGTGGCTGCTCCTGCAGAGCTACAGGATGCTCCACCCAGGCACCACAGGCAGTCAGGCACTCACCATGGTCAGTGCCACGGCCTGCCTGCCTGACCCAACGCCATGCCTGACCCTCTATCTCTCAGCGCCTGCTGGTCTGTCAGCAGTTGCCCTGCAATGCAATGCAGACATCTGTGGCACCGTCTGAGCAGACATACAAGGACTGCATGGCTGTAGCCTCATCTTTGCAGCACAAGGCATAGCTGCCAGAAGGCAGCGCAGTGCATGCCATGGTTTGCTGACTTGAGGGAAACTTTACCCCCTGTCCCACAATCTGCTGACCCCGAAGGACAGGAATGCTGCAATACAGGTCGGAGCTGCCAGCAGGTAGCATAACGCTCACTGCACTGCACTGCAGAGCGACTGCAAACCCTCCCCTGCAACCAAGTACTGTAGATCAGAAACACGATCGTGGACCTCCCTGCTGCACCTTCACACGTTCACGGCTGCTGCAGCTTTGCAAAGCAAGCACTTCATTTCCAATCACTGGGACAGATGAGCATGGTGGCACAACCGCCCTGGCTCCAGCAGCTGAACGTCTGGACTCACAGCAGCACTGCCATGAGGTTGCAGACCTCCAGAATCAGTTTCCAGCCTGGTCATGACCCTGGCTGCCCTGTGTGCAGTGCAGAGCCTGGCCCTGACTCTCTTCCCCATCCATTTCTTCTTCCACTTCCTCTTCTACACAGACGTGGGCTCAGTCACCTTCACGCTGGCAGCCTACCTGGTAAGCAGCACAGCAGGTAATGTGGCTGGCCGGCGTTGGGGTTTGAGAGGGTAGCAACGGGCTGGCCGTGTTCTGTTCATTTGCTGTGCCCCTCAATCAGAGAGGGGCCTGGAAAGCTTACCTGGCGAGCAGTACAGCTGTTGCAGCTATCTCTCTACCTTAGACAACCCTGAGAAAGAAAAATACCATGTCACGCATCGCCCACAACCTGCCCGCCGCTGGAGTGCACAGAGAATGAGCTCATGCTGCGTAGCCTTTGCGGGGCGGTGTTTTGAGAGGTTTGCGTCTGTAGTCTGGACCGGCAATGCACATTCTTCAACAAGGCAAGCAAACCTCGTCAGCTCTGGGGCCTGAATCATTTCCCGGTTGCTGCACCTGAGGGGTCACCTTCTCATGTTGCTACGCTGCACTGCCATGTCCCTGGGTCGCTGCCTCAATGGGATTCTGGCTGCAGGCGGCTGGCAGGCAGCGGTACCACTGGGCAGCTCTGGCGGCAGCGGCTGCGGTGATGTTCCGCCAGACCAATGCAGTCTGGGCACTGTTCACCCTCGCGGTGGGTCTGCACAAACTGCAGCACCAGGTGCAGGGCAGGGGGCTTTAAGAATGCACTCCCTGTTGGGTTGGGGTCAACACAACTGCACTGAGAAGCGGCGGCCACAAAGACAGCTGTGTGGTATGAGCCCGAATGCATTCTGGAGCCTGGAAGCTGCTTGAGTCAGCTGATGACAATTTGGAACACCTGCAGCTTGCAGCCCTGCAGGCATGTGACGTCTGGAAACCTCTGCATCTTGCATCCCTGCCGCTGCATGACACGCTAGAACCGTTGCACCTTGCAGGTATGTGTGTTGGACCGCTGCTGGGGGACGACCTGTGGCCTCAGGGCCGGCATTGATTGCGTCACACAACCGGAGCCGGCTGCAGCAGCGGCGGCACAGCGCAGCTCCCTGCCGGCTGCCCCCATCCCAGCAACGCTGTTGGGCGAGGCCCAGGCCACGCTGGCACGAGCCTGGCGCCTGCGCTTGCAGCTTGCCGCCGACCTCTGGAGCCTGGCGGCCGTGCCGGCCTGCTTCGCCGCGTTCGTGGCCTGGAATGGAGGGATCGTGGTCGGGGACAAGACAGCCCACGCCCCTGTGCGCCACACCATGCAGCCACTGTACTTTGCGCTGTTTGCCAACCTGGGGCTGACCCCAATCCTGCTCGCACCCGGCAGGTAAGGAAGACACAAACACATAAAGGCGTGTAGTCCCTTGAGGCAAGCAGGCGCTTGCACAGTATGAAAGTGCGGTTCCTCATGAAGGCCCAGGAGTTGTCCGTTCACATCATGGGAGTGTGTGTGTTGCCTGGCTCACACCGGGTTGCCCTGTTCGCCTGCCAGCTGGGGGTAGAGGCCTTTGGCATTTTGAAGCACTCGGAGGACATTCGATCCCCGCTTGCATGATTCTACAAGAACAGCTGAGGGCATGGTCATTGAACGGCTCACCTTGGAAGCCCTGGGTGGATTTGCCTGAGTAGCAGAGGGACCTGCAGACTCTTAGGCCTCCCCTGTGAGCACTGCCATCCACTCTGCCCATGAGGTGGCTGTTCACCCTTCACCGTCTGTACTGCACCGCTCTGGCCATGATGTTGCTGCCTGCACTGCATGGGCGTGCCTTGCAGTCCAGCAGGGGCAGGTCCAGATAACCCACCAGGGGGCAGGGGACCTGCTCTGCACAGTCTGCCACAAGCCACCTCAGATCAGACGCTTGCCCAGCACGCACCAGCAGCCTCTCTTGACTCCAAGCAGCGGCTGCTGTCTGCCAAGCATAGGCCTGCCTGCCACCTGGCTTGCCGAACAGCTGCCACTCACCCATGGGGCTTGCTCTGCAGGCTGCCATTGCTGATGAGGTGGCTGCGCTGGAATCTGGAGCACAGGCCTGCACTGACCTCAGCAGGTCTGGGTGCGGCGCTGGCAGTAATTGTGGCCTGCATTGCCAAGGGCACGCTGGTGCACCCCTACCTCCTAGCAGACAACAGGTGGGATTTGGTATGTCGCACCCATACCTTTTGGCTGACAAAAGGTGGGTCTGCCTGACCACAGGTGGGCCTGCCTGTGCACCTGTCCCTGCAAGCAGACAGCATGCGAGCCTGCATCCAGTGCAGCCACACGTCCTGCCAGACAATAGGTGGGCACGACAGCGTGCCTGCCAGTTTGACTCGACTGGTGCTGCATAGCACCAGCAGAGGCTCTAGGTTGGCCACACACCAGAGGCCCATGACTACTGCTGCTCTGCAGCCTCATGGCGCTGACTTTCTCTGCCATTGCAGGCACTGCAGTTCTCTACCTCTGGCCCAGAATCTTTGCTTGCCACTGGGCTGTGCACTATGCCTGGAATAACCTATCTTGTAAGACTGCTGCTCTGCAGACTCATGGCACTGACAGGTTTTGCCATTGCAGGCACTACACTTTCTACCTCTGGCGAAAGGTCTTTGCTCGACACTGGGCTGTGCGTTATGCCTTAGCACCTGCCTATCTCTTCAGCTGCTGCAACCTGTGGCATGCGCTGGCTGCTCAACGCATCAAGCTGCTGGTCCTGGGGCTGGCCTTGAGCACAGCCCTGACACTGGTACCCGCATGGCTTATAGAGTTAAGGTGAGGCGTGACTCTTAGCGTCAGGCACCAGTGCCTTCCGTTGCAGTTGTCTGCCTCTAGCAGCAGGCTGGCAAGTTCCATAGTGCCACTGTTTGGTGCAGGTACTTTACAACACCTCTCATGATGGTGGCCTTGCACTTGCCACCGCCCAGCCTCCGGCAAGGCTTGACCCTCTGCCTTGCTTTTGCTCTGGTGAACGCTGGCACCATATATCTGTTCCTCTGTCGCCCCTACATGTGGGGTGATAGCAGCACAGCAAGATTCATCTGGTAATACTGCACAATGCACAAATTGAATCAAATACATGAATACGAAAAGTTTAGAGGACAAGCTCAGATCTGTTTTGCACGCCAGTCAAGGGCACCGTCATCTGGTATGTCCTCATCAGAAGAGTCTGCATCACTGTTGCTGTCCAGCAGGACATCTGCAGCCCGCCGGCGCTTCTTCACAGGCTCTGCAATAGACACTGGCCTCGAGGCGAAGTCAGGGTCCACATCCTCCAGTACTTCCTCCAGCGGGTTTTGCTCAGATGATGAGGCCTCAGGCTGCTTACGCTTGAGCTGCTGCAGCCGCTCCCAGCGCACTCTGCAGACAACAGCATCATGGCATACAGACCGTGGCAGCCTTGGGACCTAGGTGCCTCCCATGCCAGCAGCGTCAGGAGTCTCTTCAGGGGGCCCTGCTTCCAGAGTGAAGCCTCACGCTGCCTGCATTCCAAGGCTGCTGAAGCACTCAGGGCTACCATCACAACCTGCAAGCCAGATCTGAGGATTCCTAATACATATGTTCCACAGATTAGTGGCTGCACTTGAAGTTGCTGCAGTTGGTGCCCAGGCACCCTGCAGACAACCAGACTTTGGCCACCTGGTCCCCCGCGACAGTGCACAGGTGCATCAATGGTGTGAGGTGCTGCAGGTGTCCCCACAGCACCCTTACAATGAGAAGATGTGTTGTGACTTGAGCAGCAGGCAGGTTGCCTATGTGCATGTAGTGTGTTGACTCTTGACGTACCACAAATGCTCCAACAGCGCGGTGCAAGTGGATCTCTGCATCTGTGAGACCAGGCTGCTGGGCTTCCTGTTGTGCTGCTTGTGTAAATGTACCTGCAGCCCCTGCCAGAG
The DNA here is from genome assembly GCA_019693375.1 of Asterochloris erici. Classification (NCBI taxonomy): domain Eukaryota; kingdom Viridiplantae; phylum Chlorophyta; class Trebouxiophyceae; order Trebouxiales; family Trebouxiaceae; genus Asterochloris; species Asterochloris erici. Next base: position 38,941 of record JAAMXJ010000313.1, on the reverse strand, counting down.
CCTGCAAAATCCTCATCAAACCCACCTCACGCTGCTGCTCCCAGTGTTCCTGCTGAGCTACAGCCTCAGCAGCAACCTCCCAAGCCTGTTGCCAGATCCCAGCTGCCCATGAATACAGCTGTTGCCCCTGCGCGTCTCTCCTCGTGTGGCCTACCAGAAGCAGGGTCTACACTTCTTTCCTTTACCATCAATCAGTGGACAGCATGGAACCCACACCGTCCCACCTCTGTCCATGCTACTCCCTCTCGCCTGCTGCCTCAGCAGCCTTTTCCGTGGTTGTAACTGCGCCTGTGAAACCCCCAGATGGAAGACCACGTTGAAACAACTTCCTGTTCCTTCTTGCATCCCTCATCTAGCCTGCCAGCTGCCCACAGGCTGTTGCTGCCAGCCTACTAAAACTCATGCTGCCTGGAGCGGACACACTCGCCCAAGCATTTCAGCAGACCAGGCCTGACATAAGGGATTGGTTGTCCTACCTGGGGCAGGCGGTCAAACTTAAGAATGGTTCTTTTTGATGTCTCATGCGTCACCCCAGCCCACCTTTGCTCGTGCTGCTCCCGCTCAGCCCTTTCTGTCGCTGCCTCGGCGGCATCCTCCTGTTCCCGTTTGTCTGCTTCTTGCACATCTGCTGCAATGTCTTTCAGGAAGGCCTCGTACTCCTGCTTGGGGTCCTTCTTGGGAGGCAGCTTCTCGCCGCGTGCCTTGGCATCTGCCGCCTTGTCCTGGAAGAAGCCTGCAGCGACCAGTGCAGAGAATGCAGTTGGCAGCACAGAGAGGTGGTTGTATCCATGGGAGCTTGGCAAGACGAGAGGGTAAGATGAGCAACGTAATTGACTAGGGAGTATGGGTTGTTGTATGCTGTGCTGACCTGCAAGAAGCCTGCATACTGAGGTGACCTGCAGCAGGGGCTGCTTGGGGAGCAGGCTGCTGAGCATGCATGTGTGCTAAGTCACTGGGGATGGCGTGCATGAGCCAGGATGAGACTGGTGGCAGGGCAGCGTCGGTTGCAAGGTGCCAGACATCTTCAGCAATGTCCCAACACTGACCCAGCAAGTCGGCAGGAGCCCAGTGGGGACTACCACACAGAGCAAGGCCGGCAGGAACGCGTCCTGCAAAGCCGCAGCATTGCTTGCCATCTGGTAGCATGCCACAGCAGTGCTGACCTTTGGGCAGGGCGGCTGACTTGGCGTCTCCCTTCTGGCTGGCGGAGGACTGTGCCTCTGGCGCTGGTGCGTCTGCCTCGACGGACTCATCTGGTGCTGCATCATCAGCCCCAACTGCCTCCTGCACCATGAAGCCGGACCTGAACCAGTGGGTGGCCTGAGCGCACAAGGCAGGCTGCTGCCAGCATCGGCGGGGTGGCGGCATGTTACTGGCATGTCCTATAGGGCTGCACAGGGCACAGCATGGTCGCGTTGTGCCCCTCGGTCCAGACTGCCAACGGTGCAGATGAGAGACTGCAAGTTGCAAAGCTGTGCTGTTGCATTCCGGCATCAGCGCATAGGATTGGACCATGCAGGCCTTGGAAACATCATTGTCACCACAGAGCCAGGCCCCCAGATGTTTGAACATTCAGAAGGTAGGGCAGCACTGCCATGCGGCAGCAGACTTCATCTCCTGGCAGCCAGCAAGGACGGCGCTCAGGCTGGCCGATCCAGTTTGCACTTGCAGATGCCCGGTCCCCACCGGCTGGAAGAAGTCAGAAGGCAGGGCAGCACTGCCCTGTGATGTCAGGCTGACACCGCTGGCAGCCGTCGACAGGGACCCATGCCCCTGCAGGCTGCTCTGGCCATCAGCCGCCGCAGTGTCTGCCCCCCCCTCCTCTCCATAGTTTGCTGCCAAAATGGAGTTGGCGGGGGAGGCCTCCCTGACAGTGCGGGGTGCTGCGCCACCCCCACTCCTGGAGGCAGCCTGAATGCCGCTCACAAGCCCTGCAGCCACAGCGAGCGTGGGTCCCCACCCTGGCTGGAGACCCACCCTGCAGAGACACCTACACGCACTGTACGCACAAGCAGTTGTTCTACATTGCTCGTAGCATAAAGAAAGACAAGCAGGAACGCCAAAAAGACGTGACCCTCGATAGGCTTTAGAGAGGCCCCTCCCTGGCAGGCATGGTAGTGCTGGCTGCGTCAGGGCTTACCAGCTGGCAGCTCATCCCCCATGCTGGCTGTGGAGCGCAGCTGCGCCTTGGTGGCCCCATCCTGCACCTGAGCGCGCTGCCTGCCGCCAGAGGGAGCTGCCGCAGAGCTGCCTGCAGACAGGCTGGACAAGGGGCTGCAAGCTGCTCTGGAGCCTGTTGGCTGATGCAAGGATTGGCTCCAATGCATCAGAACATGCCTAGCTGCGCCACAGTGGGCTGACCACAGGCCGCCTCAAGCGTGGAAAAGGAGGTCATAGACCAGTTCGAGCAAGAAAGAGGTGACCACATCATTAAGAGGAGGGCAGCCAGCGTCCGCCTTGCGCAGATGCAGGCTGCGCGGGTGCAGCCATAGCTTTGCTCTTGACCAGCACACAGCAAGCTGAAGGTGGCTCCCACTGGCGCAGCAAGGCCAGCCCGCAGAACCCCGATCTGCCCCTTTACAGCATTGAGAGAGAAGCTGCTTGCCCCACACAGGAAAGACTCAAAACTCTCTCTGCTGCCCTATCAGTGTGAAAAAATGCCTCGCATCGCCCACCAGGAGAGCTGCAATGGGTCACCTGCCCCTCCAGCATTTACGCTGGGCGCCCCGCTGGGCGCCGTCTGCACGATAGTGAGCTGCGGCCGTTGGCTGCTGGTGGCCCCCCCTGCAGAGCCCTGCTGCTGCTGCTGCTGCTGCTGCTGGGGGCGCTCTGCTGCGCCGCCCTGCCGCGTGACAGGCAGTCCCTCTCCAGGCAGGCCTGCGTTTGAGCTGGAAGGAGCGGAGCCAGCAGGCCGCGGCTCCCGAGGGGCGGGCGGCAGCATAGCGCTCCTGGCTGCGCTCTGCAGGCACAGGAGAGACTCGCTTTGCTGCCGCCTGCTTGGTGGTGCCGCCTGCTTGGTGCTGCCGCCTGCTTGGTGGTGACGTCAAGCTGTGGGGGGGGGGCTGCCTCAAGATTCAGGCTGCCTGCTGCTGTTGTTGCTCCCACCACTGCCTTTCTCACCCAAGCACATCAGAACGGGCAGTCCTTGGTCCACTGCTATTGTCATCAGAGTGATCAACGCTATCAATGCTCCTGCTAGCAGGCTGGAAGGGTAATGCTGAACTCTATCTTTGCAGTATGCAGATTCTGGCCTGAAAGCCACCATGTTATTGCAAGGAGCAGTCATCACCTGCTTGGCAGCTGCTGCCCTCTGCTCCTCAGCCTGTTTTGCTTGTGCGGCGACTGCAGCTGCCTTCTGAGCGCGTAGCGCCTTCAACTGCTGCTTGGCTGCCATCCCGCCCTGCAGCTTGGGACAGATACCCTCACTGCAACAGAAAAGGTTAGTCCAACAACCTGCAGCCAGGCAACATGCACTTACTGAGGATCCGGATGCGCTGCGTTTGTGTGCTTTCGCATCCCGGAAGGCCTTCAACTCCTCGGGTGTCATGCTGGGCGATCAGGTGCGCGATCTGAGTCTCCTCAATGGGCAGTGCTCCACAGCTGTGGACTGGAAGATGTCCCATGCGACACCCTGCACTCAGCACTCAATCTGCTCTGACTTCGCATGCTAAGAGCCATGTTATGAGCAAAGGTGGCCATGAGCAGAGGCAGCATGTGTCCTGTGGCCAACAAATATCATCACTGTCTGGGAGAACCCACGGCTGCAAGCCACATTCCTTGCTGCAAACAAATTGTCATTGGCAGAGACTTGCTGCTCAAGCTGCAGCTCTGTGGCAATGCAGGCACATTCTGGCTTTGGCTTAGCCAGCAAAGATAATGAGCACAATCAGCATATCATTTGACTTCAGCTGAATTGCAGGTCGAGTTTTGTGGCGTCAGCAAAATGCAAGCCAGGAGAGCTGAACTTGTTGCACCTGCCAGTGAAGAGCCTGAGCTGTCCCCCACCGGAATATCCAGTCGTAGGTTGGTCAGACCGCGAGCATGCTTGAAGGCGAGGTTCAGAAGATTGGAAAGCTCAATGCCTGCATCTGGAATGTTGTCCTTGACAACAAACTTCTTGATGTTGCGCATGAGCTGCCTGTGTGCTGCCAGCCATATCAGCTGCTGGAGAGGCTGTCGCCTGGTGGCAATGATGGTGTGAGGTCTGCAGTCTGGGACATGGCGCCGCCAGGCTCTGCAGACGCCCTCACAGGCTGCAAAGTCCTGTACTTTGCACAGGGCGGCGAATATCAGCAGCACGACAGCCTCGTGATCTGCAATTGGCAGGGGAGCAAAAGCTCAGCAGCAGCACTGATCCTGGGGGGGCATTGCCATGGTTGGCGGGCATTCAGGCTGCACGCTCACCCCATATGCTGGAGGAGTTCAGTGCCCGCAGAGGCATGTGGACGTTTTTCGAGAAGCCCAATCTTCCTGGCCATGTAATAGTATCTGGTGCAAACCGAGTTTGACTTTCAAAGGCAAGTCCCCATTTGATTTGGTCCTATGTGACACTTCATATTCACGGCAAAGCTTGTAGAAGCAGCATTCACACCGCAGCTGCTGCATTCTGCTGCTCATTGTCATAAAGCATACGCGAGGAACAGACCAAGACGATGCACTGAGCACAAGTTGTTCTTGGCAGGTGTGTGCAAGCTGGCGATGTGTGACTCAGAAGCCTCTGAGTCTCTGGCTGGCAGCAGCAATTTCATGCAGTAATACTGCAGGAGTTTTGGCAGCCTCTGAGTCCCTGGCTTGCACTGTCCTTGTGCGCACTGCCAAGCCAACAATCTCACAATAGTGCACGCTCACTTCTATGCTGCAGGCCCTCCGTCAGACGAGAACAAGCAGAGCCTCAGAGCAGAGTGTCTGGCCCGCGTTCTGCCGCACACCTCAGGCTACATATGGCAGGGCAACCCCTTCAGGACTGCTCAGCAGCACCCAGCAGGCCTCCCCATGGAGCGGGCGGGCCGCCGCAGGCCAGGCCTGCAGACCAGCGGGCAGCGCAGCAGGCGAGGGCCAGCAGGGGACACCTGCTGCGGGCCAGAGCCAGAGCCCTGCCGCCAGCGCTGCGCTGAGGGCCAGCAGACAGCGCCAGATGTAGACCTGCCGCCCCACCTGTGGGGCTCCATCACTTTTGGCGACAATCTGGAGGATGAGTGCTTGGGCACCTGGTTGCTGCTGGAGCATCTGTCAGGTCACCTGCCTGCAGTGTCTGTCAATGCAAGGAGGTAGCCCTGCTGCAGCACTTGGCATCGATGGCCCAAAGCCTGTTGTGCGTCAGCTTCACCGGCTATGCTACAAAACGGCTCATTTCTCAATGCTGCAACAGGCTGTGGATGTTGCTGGTGCTCCGCCTGAGTCCACGTCACAAGGGACAAGCAACTTGGCTGCAACAAGTGCATGCCCTCCCTGGCAGGCTCCATGGGCCTTCAGCAACACCTGACCAGCATATCGGACCACTTCATGTCTGCTGCAGACTTTCAAGCCTCCATGCTGCCCCTGCATGCCTGCTACAGCCCCATTGCATTTTTATGTGAGGTCAGGGCGACAGGCAGTCATACCTGCGTGCTGCAGGTGCCTGGCCTGCCCCAGTGAGTCAACGCGAGGCATTCTGCCAAAGGGCACAGCCCACCTGCAAGTCGTCACCCTGCCTGCTGCAGGAGCCTGGCCTCAGCTGTGCTGCAAAAAGTGTCAGAGAGCTGCAGCTTAGCTCATGCCTGTATGGGGCGTTCCTCCGTGACATCGTATTGTCAGCTGCAGCCCACCCCAGGAGGCCTCACACCTGCCTGCTGCAGGTGTATGGCCCAAGGTCCACTGCAAAATGACGTCAGAGAGCGGCAACACAGTCCCTGTACACATGGGGCAAGCTTCTGTGGTGCCCTGCTGTCAGGCCCGGCCCACCCAAGAAGCCTCACCCTTTCCCACAAGCTAAACTGCAATGCGTCACCTGCTTGTATGCCCGGCCCTGCGCTGGGTGCCGTCTGCACAGCGGTGAGCTGCGGCCGTTGGCTGCTGGTGGGCCCCCTGCAGAGCCCTGCTGTTGCTGTTGGGGGCGCTCTGTTGCGTTGCCCCGCGTTGTGACAGGCAGTCCCTCTCCGGGCAGGCTTGCATTTGAGGTGGAAGGAGCGGAGCCAGCAGGCCGCGGCTCCCGAGGGGCGGGCGGCAGCATAGCGCTCCTGGCTGCGCTCTGCAGGCACTAAAAAGGGGATTGCTATGTGTGGAACAAGACTTGTACAAATGTAGAGCTGTGGCAGGGCTGCCACAAGCATAAGGCCGCATGCTGCTCTTCTTGCTCACCAATGCCTTCCTGACCTAATTGCAGCAGAATGGACTGTCCTGTTCCCAGTGCTGCTATGGCCTGATCGGTGTCACTGCTGCTGCTAGCAAGCTGGAAGGGCAGCACTGAGCTGTGCCGTTGCAGCATGCAGGTTCTGGCCTGAAAGCAATCATTCTCATTGGAGCATTCAATGGAGCAGTCATCAGCTGCTTGGCAGGTGCTGCCCTCTGCTCCTCAGCCTGCTCTGCCTGTGCAGCAACTGCAGCTGCCACCTGAGCATGCAGCGCCTTCTCCATCTGCTGCTTGCTGCCATTCCAGTCTGCCGCTTGTAACAGATGTAAGCACCTCAGCTGAGACCAATCTTCCAGCAATCTGCAGCAGGCAAGCTGCGCTCACTGCAGACCCAGATGCGCTGCGTTTGTTGGCCTTGGGCATCGTTGAATGCATTTACCTGCTTGGGTGTCATGCTGGGCGATCAGGGTGCCAATCTGAGTCCAATGAATGTGCAATGGGTCTACAGCTGTGCAGCTGCGTGGGTCCTATGCAACACTCAGCAGCATTGAGGGGGGCTTGGTAGGGACAGCCAGCCCTCAACAGAGGCATTGGGTAACCTATGGCCATGACATGACAGCATCGTCAGAGAGATGCCACAGCGGCAACACAGGCTCCCTGTTGCAGTCAAGCTGTCATTCAATGATAGGCAGAGATTGACAATTATAGCCTCAATTCTGTGGCACAGCACGCACCTTGAGGCTTGGCATAGCAGCAACAAAGATAATGAGCACAACCAGCAGTGGCTTCAACTCATGTCCATTCAATTTTTGTGGCGCCAACAACATGCAGGCCGGGCGCCGTAAATGTTTCGCACTTGCCAGCAAATTGGAACTGCTCAAGAGCAGGAAAGCCCTCACTCAGGTTGATGGCGCTCTCTCTGCCATCATAGATGATCAATTCCTCCATATGAGACATGCAAGACAGCTTCATGACCATGTCGCGGGGGAATCGCTCAGTCATCAAAAGGCGCAGATGGGGAACCTTTGTAGGGAGGTGCACCGCGGCCTCCCTGGTGACGCAGCGTACATATATCCACCTGGCAATTGACAAATGGTCCAGCGCTGCGCTTGTTAGCTTGTCTATCGTGAGTGAAAGCAACTGGACCTCTGTTGGCACCATTGCCCACTGAGCACCTGATAGGTCCCCATGAAGGCACATTATATCCCTTAAGGTTGGCGGCATGTTGGCCAGTGCGTCAAGGGGATGTTTTGGAAACCCCTGCATAACGCGCGCGCATCACGGTTGTGACATTTGCAGGCACATAATTGAGCATCAAGCATAGACTATCTCTCACCGGTACTTGCAACTCCAGTTGTGTCAGACCGCGAGCATACTTGAAGGCGAGGTCCTGAAGGCCGGAAAGCTCGATGTCTGCATCTGTGATGTCGTCCCTGATGATGAACTTCTCGATGTTTCGCATAAGCTTCCTATGTGCTGCTAGCCATATTAGCTGTTGGAGAGGCTGTTGCCTAGACACTATGATGGTGTCAGGCTGGCAGTCTTGGACAAGGCGCCGCCAGGCTCTGCAGACGCCCTCACAGGCTGCAAAGTCCCAGACTTCGCACAGGGCTGCAAAGATCAGCAGCAGGATAGCCTCGTGATCTGCAAGCATATGGGCACATGTGAAGCCAAGTCCAGCGGCAGCACTAGCCTTGTGGTGGCACTGCCATGCTTGGCAAGCTTTCAGGCTGTACGCTCCCCCCAGATGCTGGAGGAGGTCGCTGCCCGCCGGGGCATGCGGAGTTATCAAGGATGCCCAACCTCCCCCGGCTATGCGTCAGTATCTGGTGGTAGAGCGAGTTTGACTTTTGATAGCAAGTCCTTTTGTGATTTGATTCCTATGTGACACCTCATGTTCACATATAGACGTTGCCGGCAAGCACTTAGAAGCAGCATTCACACCGTAGCTACATTCTGCTACTGCTTGTCATGCAACATGTGCGAGGAGCAGATCAGGACAACGTACTGAGCTACGAGTTGTTCCTGCCAGGTGTGTGCAAGCGGGCGGTGGAGACTCGGCCACTTCTGTGTCTCTGGGTTGCAGCAGTATTGTGCAGTATTCTGAGGCTCTGTCCTGGTGTGTGCATTTATATGCATGCCCATGCCCATGGTTTTGCGTTCTCACATCAGCACACTCTTGTTTCTATGCTGCAGGCCCTCCATCGGATGATGAGCTGCAGATCCTCAACGCAGACTGTCTGGCCCGCATCCTGCCGCACACCTCAGGCTACATCTGGCAGGGTGACCCATTCAGGTTACTCAGCAGCGCCCAGCAGGCCTCCCGGTGGAGCAGGCGGGCCGCCGCAGGCCAGGCCCGCAGAGCAGCAGGCAGCGCAGCAGGCGAGGGCCAGCAGGGAACACCTGCTGCAGGCCAGAGCCAGAGCCCTGGCGTCAGCGCAGCAGGAGAGGCTGAGGCCCAGCAGCAAGCGCCAGCTGCAGACCTGCCTCCCCACTTGTGGGGCTCCATCACTTATAATGACAATCTGGAGGATGAGTGGTTTGCCACCTGGCTGCTGCTGGAGCTCACCCGGCAGGTCAGCTGCAGTGTCTGCAAGTGCAGGGAGGCATTCTGTTGCAGTGCTTGGCATCGATGGCCATGCAGGCCCCTTGTGCACGGGCTTCAATAGCTGTGCCGCAAGGTGGCTGTGTCTTCTGAACTGCAACGCGCTGTACATGTCGCTTTGCACTCCGCCTGAGACAAGCTCACAGGGGATGTGCCCTTCGGCACCACTAGGTCTCTCCCTCCCTGGCAGGCTGCAGCAACGCCCGAGCCAGCTCCAGGGACCTCTGCCTGCTTGCTGCAGCGGTGTCAGCCTGCATGCTGTCCCAGCATTCAGGACATCCTGCTACAATCAGGCCACAGGATCACAGTCAATTCAGAAATTCCTGCTGACCTGAGGCAGTCAACCCCTTTCCCAAGTGGGTCATGGCTGGTGGCACTCTGCTGCACGGCACATTGCCCCAGAAGCGGCATGTGGTGCCTGCTGCAGGTGCCCGGCCTGACAGCTCGCGCTTGGGACAACGATGGGGAGTTCCTCCTGATTGAGGCAGCTTACGCCCTCCCCAAGTGGGTCAAGCCTGAGACCAGCACCAACCGGGTCTGGCTGCACGAGGGGGCGCTCCACCTGGTGCCCCTTCCCAGCGCCAGATTCCCCACCCTGCCACCAGCGCCCTCCGCAGCAGAAGCACTCGCAATCGTGGCAGCCGACGGCGTGCCCACCAAAGCGGGGGACAGGGTTCAGTCTGCCCTGTCTGCCAAATTGCAGGTGGGTGATTGTGTGACCACAGCTGCAGATTGCTGCTGGCGGCTTGCGTTGCGAAGCAGGTCACTGTTTGCAGGAGCGCTGTGTGCCCAAAGCTGCAGCGTGGTGCTGATGGCTTCTTTTGCAAGTCAGGTCACTGCTTGCAGGCGCATGCCGCTGTCAGCATGCACCCTGGGCTGCGAGCTGTCCAGCACATCACTTGTAGGGTGCCCTGGCTGCCTTGGTGATGGCTTCAAGGCTGCTGTGTGGCCCAGGGTGCATGTTGAGTTCAGCAGCTGGGATCATGCACCGGCTGTGCTGAGAACTGCCCTGACAACAGCCAGCTCTCCATGATGCAGGGATCCCCACCCAGGGGCTCGACAGGTGCCTGCTAGGTCAGTAGGGGTCCAGCTCACTGCTGGTTGCCTGTACTGCAATGGTACCCAGAGCCGGGGCTCATCTCAAGAGGCCTGCTTGATCAGTGCACTTGCAGCTCACTCAGGTTTGCCTTTACTGCAGGGGTTCCCAGCCAGGGCTCAGCACGAGATGCATCGCGCCCGCGCCAGGGTCCCTGCCAGGTCAGGAGCCGCGGGTCACCAATGTTGTGACCTTGCTTCAGTCTAGAAAGGTGTTGCAAACTGGAGCATGGTCCATTCACCCAGCATGCCTGGCCAGACATTGCCAATGCAAAGTGTCTCTCTGGCCACTGCCCAGCAGCATGGTGGCTGGCCAGCTTGAGCATGTGAGCTGCAACCTGCCTGCCTGCTTCTCCCCTCCTGCACAGGGTGACTGGCACGAAAATGTCACTGTAACTCTCCTCCACAAGCTGTGCATGCAGAATCAGCTGTTGTGAAGGGCTCCGTGGCAATGGACCCCTGTATGCTGTACTGCAGGGTGGCTGCTGTGCTGGCCCAGGATCCTCAGCTGGTGGCAGCAGCTGTGGCCACCTTCCACTACAGGGATGTTGACGACATGAAGGCAGCCGCCAGGATGCAGCACTTTCCACCCCAGGTTGGTCAGGCGCAGTCTGTGGCGCTGGTCCCAGTGCATACAAGCTGGCAGGCAGGAGGCTGCATGAGTCTGTTCAGGACAGGCACGCATGCCGGGTGTCTCAAGCCTACAGTGGGCTGCTGCAGTGCAGACCAGCATGGTGCTTATACGCAGTCTGATTTGGTGCACTTGACAATGCTGACAGAGGTGGCATGCCTGAAGAAGGTTGCTGCATGCGCCTGCAGTGACATGCTTCACTTCTAGCAACAAGGGCTTAATCATTACTTACTGTCTCTCAGGCAGCCGTTGCCTGACTCACGGCAAGGCCTGACTGCAACAAATCTGCTCAGGCTTGTCACAGCATGCTTCCTTTCCCTGTTGCAGGACTGGTTTATGGGTACTATCAAGTTCAGCCGCTGCCTGTATGCCATGGTGGCCCAGCAGCGCTTTGCGGCCCCCAAAGGTTTCCCCATGCCCCTGCCAACCAGCCCAGAGTTTGCAGCAGCAGAGCTGGGCATGAAGCTGACCTGCGGCTTTGAGATGGTGGCGGCGGCAGGGGCAACTGGTAAGCTGGCCTGCTTGCCAGAGCGCAGCCTGCTCACTGACCCCGCTGCATGCTGTTGTGCAGCTGGCCCTGGGCAGTGCATGCCTCAAGTACAGCTGTGAAAGTACTCCTTGTACTCTGCAGGCACTTGAAAGGGTACCGGATTGACTGAGGCTGTTCTTTGTTGGCCCAACATGCCTTCCTGTGTGACACCCACAGAGATTGCTTCTTCCCTGTTGATTTCATGTATTAGCGACAGCACTGCCAGCTGCGCTGTGCTACAGGCTGCATGCAGGAGCCATGCCTGGGCACCTACGTCACTGGCCAGGCGGCTGCGTCTACCATTTCCGTGCTCACCATGGCCTTCTCTACCTGCAGATCAGGCAGCGCAAGGCACCGTTGACGCGCACACCCCAGAGGCCAGGCATGCCGCAGCACAGGTGAGGAGGCGCCTGCACGCCTAAATGAATGCAGCACAGAGCACATGCATCTCAGGCTCAGGTTGCTTCGTGTTGGGGCCTCGGCAGAGGTCGCCAAGGGCACTCTGGCGCCCCGCGGCCATGCTGGCAGGTTCCCTTGAGGGGGCAACTGGTCACACTCTGCCGTCCCCAGCGCAGTTCAAGGCAGCACTGGCATTGAAGTGCGCACACAGGTGGTGCAGCCCAGTCACATGGTCATACCAGTGCATCAATTTGGGCCGCACTCAGACCCCACCAGAAATATCATTGCCATTCCAATGACCACCTCCATTGCAGGCCGATAGGTCGTCAAGGCTGCTTGTAATGCAGGCCATTTGAGTGCCACTGTCCCTCAGTCACACTAAGGCAACAGCGCACAAGGTCCCACTTAAGTGATCAGCAACTGCTGTGTGTCTTCAAAGTGTGCATAGCAAAGCACGCTGGCTTTGCAGGAAATCAGCCTACAAGGGTGTATTGAGGCACAGGCAAACCTCACTGGATATGAAGCAATGGCAAAAGGTTCCACTGGACAGGAGGACTCTGTCCTAAGTCAATAAATGTCTACTGCATGCAGAGCAGGCCGGCCTGGGCTTCATACAGAGCAAGCCTGGAGCGCAATAACTACTTTCAGGGCAACATCGAGGGGTCTCAGCGCCACAGGGAGCTGCTGAATCAGGCAGTGAGAGCCTTCCTGGACAGCGCCAGCGCTGAGGGGACCAGCGTTGAGCATGCAGGAGCCAGAATGCTGCAGCTGGCCCAGCACCGACCGGATCGAACTGATATTGAAAAGGTGAGAAGGCGCTGCTTACAGGATTTGAGAAGGTGGGCGGCCAACACAGTGCACAAAGCCAGGGTGCCTGCCTGAGTGAAGGCTGATGCTTGCTAGAGTGGCGTGTTCAGCGTTGCCTGGACCCGCTCAGCTGTGTGTGGTCCACTTGTCGTGACACTCAGGCAAAGTCGACCTGGTGGGCCACATAGTGGCCGGCCCCAGTCTGCATGCAGGGGCACGTGAGATTGTTGCATGGGAGCCTGAGTGTTGCAGCTGGGCCCTGCACCCATCTGATCGATCCGCAACCGAGAAGGTAGCCCACCACCTGATGCTGCAACAAGGTCCTCGGCTGCAGGGCCTGCAAGATCGAAAGTGTGTGATGAGGCTCAGGCTGGCCTGAACCTGTGCTGTGGGCTCTGGCACGCCCAGAGGACAGAGCATGGCCTGATGAGCGTTGCAGCTGATGCACTCAGTTGGCTGCAATTGTCAAACATCACTGCAGGATCCAGCTGCAAAACCCCTCTGCTGCAGGCCCTGGCAGGCCCTGAGGACAGCACAGCCTGGATGACCAGCGGGGCGGCTGACCTGGAGAGGGAGCTGGCCCAGCGTCAGGAGGAGCTCAGCGCTGAAACTGCCAGGCATGCGGGGCACACCGCTGCTGAGCTGCGCGCTGGTGCAGCTACCGCAGGGGCCTTTGATGCAGACGACTTGACAGGGCCGCTCAAGGTGAGCTGGCAGTGTGCTTGAGGATCAGTGCTGGCCGCACAGCAGGGGCTGGTGATGCTGGCAAACGGATGGGGCAGCTCCATGGCAGCTGGACTGAGAGCTGGCAGCGGCACCAGTGAGGGGTTGGATGCAGGTGGGCCGACCGAATGTGCTGGGACTGCATGCTGACTGGCGGTGCAACCAGCTGGCAGCACAACACAGGACGGTGATGCAGGCGAGCGGCTAGGGCAAACAGCCCGGCTGACTGTTGGCAGCAGCACAAGTGTTGGCTCTGAAGCAGGTGGACTCAGAGGGCAGCTTCAAGGTGAGAGGGGACTGCTTGCCGCCAGCACAACAACGGGTTCTTCATGCAGACAAGCTGACTGGACAGATGGACTGTAAAGCCAGTGGCCTTGCAAGAGGGAGACCTGGGTATGGTGTGCTACCTCTGCACAGAGGGCACCCCCTGCACCCCTGTCTGAACCGCGCGAACTATGTGCCCATATGACTTATGCAGACACACAACAAACCTGCAGATGTCACAGATGCAGCAAGCAGTGCCTGCCTTGAGCCCTATGAGCACAGCGACTGCCAGCAATGTGCCCCTGCAGGCAATTGTGGAAACTGTGTCCGGCCTGGATGGGGCTAGGGTCCCTGCTTTGAGCCTCATGATCATATCAACTGCCAGCAGTGTGCCCCTGCAGGCATTTGTGGAAACGATGTCTGGCCTGGAGGGGGCTGAGGTGCCTGCCCAGCCAGGGCTGGACTTCAGCGAGGCAGGCTTCCTGCGGGAGCTGCAGGTGCATATAAACATCAGACACTGCGTTATTCCCCTGGAGTCATGGTTCTGTGCCCAGAGCTTACTTGCCCTGCAGATGCCTGACCACTCAGTGCGGGGCTGCCCCAGCAGGGCTACTGCACTTGCTGCTGGTCATCATGCACTAGGGCGCCCTGCAGCCCTGCATTTGGTGGCAGACCTGGCACTGCCGAAGCTCGTAGGCAGCTGACGCTTTGCAATGCGCATGTCTGTGACCAGCATGCTGGCTGCATGCTGACATCCATGCAGCTGCAATGATTCCTCAGAGCCCAGAGGTGCTGGCAAGCCCACCCGTGCCAAGCCTGCGCCCACCGCTGCTCACCCTCGTGAGGCACAGACAGCTGGTCCTGCTCGGCAGCCAGGCCTGCAACACGTAGCTGTCAGACTGGACAGCTCTGACTTTGAGTCCCATTCTCATGCGTTCAGGCTGCCCTGGGCGTGCCTGAGGATCAGGCAGCTGCCGGACTGCATCCCGGGCTCGACGGCGAAGACAGTGATGGCGCGTCTGACAGCCTAAGCAACGATATGGCCAGCATGTCGGGCAGCTCTGACATGGAACATGAGGAGCGCTTTCAGGCAGCTCAGACACATGGCTCAGCCAGGGCTCAGCCTGGCGTTGGAGGTACCTCAGCTAGTGGGCCGAAGCCTGGCAAAGCACAGCAGCAGAAGCGGGATCAGCGAGAGATGGAGTGGGAAGCCCGCACAGCCACAGACAGCGATGATGAAAGCCTGAGTGCCCTACATGACAGGACCTTTATGTCGCAGTATGACGAAGCCCTGGGCGGGCAGCTGAGTGGCACCACTCTGGGGCAGACCTTTGCATCTGATGAAAGAAAGCTTGCAAAGGCTGACCCACAGCATGAAGAGGAGTTGCAGCCTGTGGATGTAGACATGAACCTGGTGCAGAGCATGCTACAGTCTTACACTGCACAGCAGGGCCTGCCAGGGCCAGCCAGCAACCTTGCTGGTATGCTGGGCTTGCAGCTGCCTGACAACACAGACGAGCAGTAGGTTGGACACTTTTGTTGCGTGTTGTTGATCCTGTAACGAGCAAAAAAGTCTGTTTACACCCCCCACGTTGACAGCAGTGAAGCATCAGGCTGGTTGCCTCCAGTTTGGCATGCTCTCAGGACAGCAGCTTTGGCATCCGGGAAGGATGCATCGAGCATGCCCCTTGTGACTGCAACATCAGCATGAGAACGAGTACAGAATGCCTTGCTGGCCAGCATGCCATGGCTCATGAAAGTAGGATCAAACAGGTGCCTATTTGCATGCTGGTTGCATCCTGATATCAATGCATGCTTGCAAGCATCACCATGCCCCACTTGAAGCCCCTTCACACGGCAGTGCAACATGCAGAACCAGTGCTCAGTGCTTGTACAACTAGCCAGCCAGCCATTGTGTAAGCAAGCTGGGCGGCCCAAGCCTGGAAGTGCCTTGGCTGAAACCTCAGAAACCATTTCCCTACAGCAGGCACAGTCTTCGTTCTGCATTGCATGATACTTCAGCGCAGCATCAACTGTTGCATCTGGGCCTTCACATCAGTGCGTTGACTTTGTGTGTGCTGTTGCTGCTGGCTTTAAGGTTTGCAGCAGTGTAGTGAAGCTTGGCCACTGCTCACATAGCCAACAGCTGGAGCCACTTCGTACGCATGACAGCATGCTACGCTGCCAGCAGTGGTGTTGCCCACAACAGTCCCAGTGGGGGAGAGGCCAAAGAGCGTCCGGAGCACAGCACCTGTGGTGCAGAAGCAGTGGGCCACAAGATCAGCAACAGCCAGTGGGGGCTGGAGACCCAGAGGAGTGTCTCACCTTGGACAAAAACACAGCAATCGCAGTTCATATTCAAACTCGAGTGTGGCATCTGAAGTTGGACTGCACATGCAGGCTGTGATTGCACCTTCTAATATACATGCAAGTGGTATGGAAATCCTTTCTACTGACAACAATGCTGAAAGGTATCAGATTGTGATCCCTGTACAGTTCTAAGCAAGCTACAGAAGTCCACAGGTCTGGGCTATTGAAGTCAAGCTGTGGTGACATCAAGGTGCCTCAAATGGAGGGCAGGTGTGCTCATGGCAGCCCCCTCCCTGCTCGAGCAGCAACATGAGGAGCCAGCCCGCCTGGACACAATCAAGAGCGCTTGGTGTGCCAACATCCTGTCAGAAGCTGGGAGTGCCTAGATGTGACAGGACCTCGAGCAGATAGATCTTGAGCTCCACAGCCTCCAAGGTGTCGAGCACCACCTGCGGGCAATACCCAGACAGCAGGTGAGGATGGGCTTTCCTTTGCAACCCTGATCTGGGGATGTCTAACAATGTCTGATGCCAGCCAGCGCAAGGCGCTCTGCTTGCGCTGTTGAGCAGCGTCAGACACCCACAGCCTCACCGGTCGGCCCCATCTGAAGTTGTGGGGTATCATGGTGAAGAATGCACTGGAAAGCCCGACCAGGGTGGAGCGACTGCAAGATCCCGCCAAAGCGGTCAGTAGCTGCTCCAGCACCTCTCTCCCACGCTGCAGCTGGGCCTCGCCCACGCGGCCCCTCAGCGAATCCACATCATACTGAAACTCCTGCAGAGGTACAGAGAATGTCACTTTTGATGCCTGTGATCGTGCTGCACCTATGCCATGCTGGATCGATGCAGTGGCGTCTTTGCAAGTGGGGCTCACAATCCTGCACAAAAGGAAAGAGGCCATCACTGTCGAGGATTTTCTTGCTGCCTTGGACAGCATCAATTTCAACCTCCTGCGAGCAAGCTGCGAAAGGCGCTGAGTGATGAGGGAACATCACTGCTTTCAATGGGGTGTGGGTCTGCTGTTTCTGGTGCGTTCGGGTGGACCAGCGGTGGCCATCTCTGCAGTTGCGCTGTGCAGCCCAGCGGCTCTCTGCTGGCCAGACTCCAATCTCTGCAGCAGGAGGGGTCTGCCAGTGCCAGCACCTGACAACAAGCAGCTGTCCCAGAGGCATCCTTGACAAGCCAGCTCCAAGGTGCTGTAGGCATGCTTGGAAAGCGCAGCATGAGCAGTGGCACCCAGAGCATCATTACTCCTGCCTGCCAGTACCAAGGGAGAGAGCGCCACCTGGCCGGGCCATCACCTGGTACCTCCCCCTTCGGTGGCAGCATTGCAGGGGCCAAGCCAGGGTTCAGAAGCAGTCCAACTTGGCACGCACCAGCTTTGGGTCCCATGAGGCCCTGTCTGCAAGCACATCGTCCAGCATCTGCCCCGCAGCGTCCTGGTAGCTCCCGCCAACAGCTGCTGTTGGCTGTGGCGATGTCCAGGACATGCAACTGCACGCTGCTGGCGGCTCCACGGCCGGGAAGGGTTCGTGCGAGGTCGCATCAAGGCGTCCTGCAATGTGAGGAGCAGGTGTAATATGAGGCTGAGGACACAGTATTGCCTGGTCTTGCTGGAACGTTCCATGTGTCAACAGGCGCGACGAGCCGTAAGGGTGAAGAACCTAAACAGATGCTCGTAGACAGGCAAGGAAAGGGATGGCTGAGTGGAGCAGAGCCAGCTAGTGCTAGCTCTGATGACAGCCGAGACTGTCTTCAGGCTTTCGCCACCGCCACCACCACCACCACCAGGTCAGGGGCTTTGCCAGCTCACCCTGCGCGACGCCCTGCGCTATGTGCGGTGGCCACATGGTGCCCAAGAAGGACATTTGTTTGTTAGGAAGGGCGTCAGGGACAAGGGCATCTGCATCCCAGCAAGTGCACTTGTTCTGTGGCTGCTGCACCAGCTTGGTGCGTGTGCTTGCATGCCATAAAGGCCAGCAGACTCAAGCTGCCGGCAGCATGCTGCAGGCACCAGGTCAGGATTGTGTCGTGTGCGCAGGGGACGGAGCACACCTCATGCTCAATCCAAAGAGAACAGTGTCAGGAGGCACTGAACCAGATCAGCCAACACAGCAACAGGCCCGGACGCTTGAGGTTTTGCAGGCAGGCATTCTGACCCACCCTTACTCAGGCCCCCTGGTGGCAGGGGGTACAAATGCACCAACTCCTGCCGCATGGGGCAGTACACAAGCGGATGCCGGAACGTCCAGATGGCCCGCTGGAAGTCCTGCAGGTATCCAGGACGCTTGTCCTTTGCCGCTGCACCAGAGCTGCACCACTCCTCATAGATCTGCAGACATAAAGAATGACATGACCTCGTGTAGGACACCACCATGGGAGTGAGTGGGGCACGCCTGGTGTGCTGCAGACCTTGCTCAACAACACAGCAGCAGGTGTGATGGCGGAGCCTCCATGAGGCGGCCAAGCCACCACCATCATGACACCCTCAGCCGTTGCCAGGGATCATCAAACCCTCAGTCAAAACTTGCAGATGAGCATTCGGCTGGCAGCCGTCCTCATGCTGGCACTTGAGTCTCTGTGCTGGCAGGCTGTCCAGCCTATGCCAGACAGCAATGAAAATTGCCACACCACACAGGCCCATTGCTCGCACACGTCATGATGTAGAAGTTCCCGTGTTCCCTCCACAGGTCACAGAACATGATCAGCATCACCCTCAGGCGTCCCAGATCTCCCTCTACCAGCTGGGGATGTACACCAGCCCTCACAGTTTCGAAGGATTGCTGTTGCACGCCCAGCCCACCTGGACAAAGCTTTTGCCCTCTTGCATGAGCCTGTGTGCCTTTTTTGGGCCAATGCCCTCCAGCCGCTGCAAGTAGTCCGAACCACACAAGATGCAGAACTGCAGGCCACTGGACATCACTCAGGTGCTGTCTTCAGCCAAGGATGTGCCTTGTGATTTTAGGCAGCAAAGCTGGGCGAAGTGCATTGGTGAGGAGAGGCAGCAGCCTGCATATTGCTCATCGAGACAGCCCTGCCTCAATGCACGTCATGCAAATGCATGATTAGTTGGGTGCACCGCTAAAAATAGCCATCAAGACATTTGTGCCTCCTGGACGTGGCTGCCCCCCCACCTTCAAGAACTTGTGCTGGTCCCAGCCCTTGAAGTTGAGGCCCTCGTTGCGCTCAAGGTCGGCCCATGTGACCTTCTGGCAGAATCCCAGGGCGTCCATCTTGTACAGGACCTGGCAGCACCAGCAGTCAGATGTGTGGTCAGGATGGTAGGAGAGACAGCATGCAATGGCAGGGATGGCACCTGACAGCAGCAGTAGTCATAGCTTAATGTTGCCGAAATGCGCATGCCAGCAAGGTATGATTACTGGCTGCGCCATAGCAAGTCACATGGGCAGAGCAGTGGGGACAAGCCATGGCAGCAGAGGCGCTCTGCTCAGGGCAGTGCCATTCTAACGATGAGGATGGCAGGGGGGGGGGGGGGNNNNCCTTACCCAGTACAGCAGCTGCCAGCAAGGCGACAGAGTCGACCCCATGCACACCGCCAACAAGGTCAAGCCATGATGACGCCTGTGGCATCCACCTGGCCACGAGGTGTTTCTCTGTGTCTGCTCTGTGGCTGGTGGCTGCATGCAGTTATGCATGCAGCCTCAGTCAGCGCACCGTTCCCAGAAGGTATAGTGGCCCAAAAGTGCAGCTGCATTGCCGTGTCTGAGACCCCAACCTTGGCACAGAATGGGGCATCGTGGCAAAAGAGCTCACCCTGAAGCACCCAAGCGCCAGCAGGTCGGCGTCCTCGGTGATGATTGCAACAACAAGCCCCATCAGGATTAGGTACGCCAGCTGGGCATCGGCCTCATATGGCGCCACCAACACCGGGATGTTGTTGTGCTTCAGGGCCTGCAAAAGAGCCAGCTGCATGTGTTTACACGCAGCAACGATGCGGCAGGGGAAGCCAATCAGCGCACTGCCATCAGGGCCATGCTTCGGTCTTAGCTCTTTCGCAATTGAACAAGTGCCCTAACTGCAAGCATGCGCTTGTCAGATTCAAGCAATCAGCAGCCCTTTCCCAAAACAGGATGCACAGCTGCCTTGTGCACAGGGGACAAGTTCAGCATGGCTGTCTGCATCACAGAGCTATGGACACAATGATCGTCTGCACACTAGCCTCTTGGGCTGACCTGAACAACGTGATGGACGATCTGTGGGGTGATATCTGCCGCCTTCTCGTAGCACTTTTGGGCTGCTCTGACCTTGCCCTGGCTTCTGAGCTCATCCGCCTGCGTCTTGGCACGGTCGCGCCTCCTGCAAATGGGCACGTGCCTTGAAGCCGTCACGACGAGTGCCATTTGGTCTCCAGTCACCGCAGAGTGCTGGGCCATGCTGTCAGAGTGATGTGTGGCAAGCTCAGCATGCGCTGTGACCTCTCAAGAGCGCCATGCACGCCACAGGCTATACATCCGCCACAACCACAATCAGGAGCTTTAGCAGGGCATCAAGGTGCTGCAGGGCAGTCAACAAAGCCCAATGCTGTACTTTTGCCGTGCCTCCTCCTCCTGTGCCTTCATGGGTAGGCGGTCGCCATCAAAGATGACCACAAGGAAGACGCCATAGCTCCGGATCATGTTGACAAACTGCATGAAGTAGTCAATGAACCTGCAGCAGCCAGGCAGGCACATCAGCTGTGCCTGATCATGTCAGTGTCTCGTCCAGGTCGAGCAGAGCATGACAGGGTCGGGCAACATCTCAGGTTGAGCTGTACTCACTCGCGTGTCGGTCTGCCATCGAAGAGTCCCTCCGGATGGCGATATTTGGCTCTGTGCAGTATGATATGGCCGTCTAATGCTACAAGCTCGCCCTCGTAAAAGGCAATGTGATCATCCTCTGCGATCGACAGGAGCTTCTGCAGCAGTTCCTTTATGCCCATCAACGGCCAGCTGCCGCCCACAGGTTCATAGAACAAAAGAAGGCGACTCGTAGGTCAAGTCATTTGCCTTCTATTTGGGTTCCTGCAGCAGTCGAGGATCTCCACTGATCAGTCAGGAAGGCTGCCGGATTCGCGTCGCAGCGTGCCTGCTTGCTCTGCCTAGAGAAAGATCAAAGCCCCATAGAAGAGCATGTGCTGCATGGGTGCCCGGCGGACAAGCACCCATGACGGTGATGGGAGAGGCTTGATGTTCTTGCCAGTCGAGCTACGAGTGGAGCCACAAGTGGAGTTACAGGTGGAGCCAAATGAACAGGCCTCCTTGTGCTGATGCTTGCCTCCTGCGGGCCCTTGGATGTCGCCAGGCAGGCCAACCGCCACAGAAGGAGAGCGTGTCTGCCTCTGCTTGTTGTATTCACTTCAAGTGCTGGTCTTGCTGAGGATGTCGTGCTGACTGAAGTCTCTGTGCCTGCAGATCCTGCAGGAGGGCATTGTGTTTGACAGGCTGCTCATGGGGAAGACCAAGACCGAGGCCTTCATCAGCTGCAACGCCTGCCTGTTGCCATGCAAGCTGAAGCTGGCTGGTGAGCATGCTGCCAACTCAGCTGACTGATGGGGTTGCTGTTGGTACTAGTTGTCAGAGCCTGGCCATCTATTGTGTTGGAACATGGTTAGCAAAGAAATACTGCACACACCAATATCGTCTTGCTCAGTCCCACAGCATGTGCATTGGCTGCAGGGCCTGGGCAGCTCCTGACTGTAGGCGTTGCAGCTCTCGCAGGCAAGATCTCTTCATCAAACTTCATCAAAATCTGAATCAGCTCACAGCCCAGTCGTTTGCACAGTCATGAGATGTCCAAAGCCTGGTTCAGTGTCTGCATGTGCCCTCCAGGTACGGAGACGCTGCCGTCAGAGTTAAAGGTCACCCCTGGCACCATTGAGCTGGCTGTCAGGGCGGAGCTGCAGGTGGTGGTGGTGGTGGTGGAGTTCACCGCCAGAGAGAAGAAGCCGATGGCTGGGAGAGTGGTGGTCCAGGTGCAAATGCTCATCTGCTCTCATGGCAGTGATGTTGCAGGCCAGGCCAGCCTTCGTGGTGCTCACTCTGTCAAAGGCTTGCCAGGTGTGGTCAATATCCAGGGGTGTTCAGACACATGCGCAGCTCAGTAGTTGCATATTGCCTTGCACACATCCCCTTGCTCTGCATATTGGCCTTCTGCCGTGGCATGCAGGCCACAGATGTGCAGGGCGCGCAACCTACAGCTCGGGAGGTGCCCATCGCTCTCAAGGGCGAGGCATACACAGTCAAGACTCAGCTGCGCCCGCCTGATGCAGCAGCCGCAGCACTTGACTTTGGGCTTGTGAAGGCAACAGAGGAAGCCACGAAGAGGGTGACCCCGGTGGATGGCGACAAGTACCCTGTCGCCTTCAATTTTCAGGGTCATGGCGGCCTAACCAGGAAGTATTCACCATTGTACCGGATGTGGGGAGCACTGCACCTAACGCACAGCAGGCGGTGGAGCTTCAGTTCAACAAGTGAGCGGGCACCTTGATTGCTGACCATCGTTGTGGCAGACAAGGGCAGCATTGCACATGGGCGCCTGGCAGGCATCAGATCTTCAGGTCAAGACGGGGAGGGCCTGCCTGTGCCAGCCACTGACTGCAGTTGCATGCTGCCTGACCAGCAGGCAATAGGGCTGCAGCTCAGTCACTCAGGCGTCGCCTGCACCAGGGCCTGGCTAGCTGCCTGTGCCAGCCGCTTGAGTAGTGAAGCGGCAGCAGCTGCTCCCAGCAGTCTGCTTCTTGTGCATTACGGTCCCATCATAGCCTTTGGAGGTGTCCATGGGTTCCAGCTGCTTGCATTCCCTCAGGTTAGGCAGTGGGCCCGCAATGCTGTGAGTAAGGACACCACCATGGCAATTGGCAGCTGTACCTCCCATGCCCACCCGGCTTCGCCTGTCTCTGCACATGATCGTTGTTTCTTGCCCTGCTGTGGCGCCCTCTGAGCCTGACAACCCAGCTGTCTCTGCCAAATGCTGACGGCAAGAGATGTTCACCTTGGGAGGTGTCAGCCATGTGCACTGCAGGGGCCGTGCCCTGAGGCGTGAGGTGACAATCGTGGGCAGCAATGACATCTTGGTGGCCCTCATTGAGCCCATGACAGGGCTCAAGGACGGGACCTTGCCGCTGATGGTGGGTGCACACGCCTGCATGTGTTTTTACGCCCAACACTTCTGCGGCAGCTGGTCACGGTTGCGGCATGCTGTCAGATGTGCTGCCGCACAGCTGCCCCTGTGCAGCACTGCACTCATCTGGGCTCCCACACAGTCTGTCAGCCCAGGCGCAGCGCCATTGCTTCCCCTGCCATGCAGCACACGGTGTGTAGTGTCCAACATCATGCTTGCATGCTGACCTGCGGATAGCCTCCAGGAAGATGTGGCCAGTGGCACCTGTGTTGAGCTGATGCCATCCATTTACAGTGATGAGGGGGTGGCTACATCCTTGCAGGTGAATCTGCAATCAGCCTTCTCAAGATACGCAATCACGCCTGCGAGATGCATCAGCTTTGGGCCTGTCATGTAGAACACGAGCTCCAACCGGCGATCCTTTGACGTCATCAATGCGGGGGAATCGTGGAGCAGCTGGGCCTGGACGTCAGCGACAGGTGGGCCCTGACGAGTCCCAGTCAGTCGTGAGTGCTTGCTTCTCAGCATGCAAGTCAGACACAGCCAGTGCTGCTGCCTCTGGTGCTTGCTGCTGGCCAAGCAGTCCTGCCAGACAGCCAAGATCTTGTTGTCATCAGGACATAGTTCACGTGGTCCTGTATATCGAACGGCGCACATGGTGCAATCAGCATGGATGCACCCACAGCCGGCTGCTGCACCCAACATCTGGCTGCTTACTGTCCGCCAGATGCCTCGCCAGAGCTGCTCGAGGAGCTTCGTAGCCAAACGCATCCGCCACAGAGCTGTACACCACATGAAGCAGCCACCAGCCTTTGCAGCGCAGGCTCTATGCCATCAGACTCGCTCTATGCAGGCCAGTCACCACCCCTGCAAGATGGGGGTTGGGGACTGCTGCACATGCTGTACCCCGCACACCTGCACAGGCAGTTCATGCAGCAGCCTGGCAGTTCAGCAGTGTGAGTCGCAACAGGCTGCAGCCGTGCAGAGGCACCCTGCATGCAGATGTCTAGCAGGCTGGCAGCTACCCAGCGCTGCCTTTCAAGCTGTCTGACCGCATGACATGGGCAAAAGGAGCTCATCTGTTGAAGGCAGGCCACATGCACCTTCAGATCTGTGTCTTGTCACTAGCGAGCAATTCACGACTAAACGTTGCAGGTGCGCGACGTGCGGTGCTTCTGGGTGTTTGATCGCATTAGCCTGCTCCACGAGTTCCAGTGGCAGGTGGTGGTCCCTGGGGCCCTGAGGGCAGCTGACTCTGCTTCAAGTGCAGCACATGCAGTGATGTGGTGGCAGGCGGCCTGCGCTATGAGATGGCCTTTGAGTACACCCCAGCAGAGGACCAGCTGCAGGCAAGCCTCCTCTGCACTAGCTCAGTCTTGGCATGGTCATTATTGGCCCTCATCTGCACTCAGGGCTTTTGAGTTCTGTCACTAGCTCGAGTCACAGTGATTGCGAGGCACCAGCTGCTCCTGCCACTCCTCCGAAGCGGCGCAGACGCACAGGGCAGCTGTGGCTCTCAAAGTGCCTCCCTGATTGTTGCCAGTGGTTTGGGCACCCCTGACAGTGTCTGGGAACAAGCTGCAGATCTGCCTCTCTGCCTGTCGTCGCCCCCGAGCACCTCCTCACTTTGCAGCCCTGGCACCCTCTGCGCATGTCTGCAGGAGCTGTTTTTGCAACCGCTACAGCATCTTCGAGCACAACTGGGGGGTTCAGCTCCTGCAGGAGTTGTGCTATCACTGACCACCTGTCAGTGCTGCCCTTCTGCGCAGGAGTCGGTCTGGCGCATCAGCATCCCCCAGCACAAGCTGGAGGTCCTATCCCTGCTGGTGGCCAAGGTGTCTGAGCCGCGGGCGGCCTTTGACCACCCTGGACTGAGCTTGGGATAGGTGCTGGTTGGGGGCCGCGCCACCGAGACTGTAAGCCTCCTTGACAGCGAGCACCTGCCCTTTGAGTTCCAGTTGGACAGGGCCACCTTTGACGCCACAGATGCAGTCATTGAGGGCACAGGTGAGCTCAGCTGACCGCTCCATAAGCTGGCGCTCTATGATTTTGGCAGACGAGCCCACTTTGACGCCACAACAGTCAGCAAGAGCACGCCTTAGCACACCTGGCCGCCCAGCAGCACGGGTGCCACACAAGGACAGGCTGCACATGAGTGGCAGCTTGCACAAGTGTTGACTTGTGCAGAAGATGGCTTTGCCGCAGAGGGGCAAGCCCAGCATTGCTTGTACTGGCAAACATTGTCAGCAGCGAGGCAGCGGCCCTGACCAACACACACACAAGGGCAGATTTGCCACTGCATGGCTGCCATGCCATGGCTGACCAATGGCTGACTCAGACCACAGTGCACGCATGGTCTCCTTTCTATATATGCACCCTCTCGGCACCCACCACTGCAGCACTTCACCTACTTTGAATACTCTGCCTGCAGGGGAAAAGCCCACTATCACATTTGCCCCCAGCAGTGGCACAGTGCAGCCCGACAGCAGCCTGGCTTTGTAAGTCACCTTCTACCCCCCTGTGGAGGCTGCCAGCAATTTCAAGGTGACCTGCCTAGTCAAGCGCAAGCCCAGCGGCTGATGCTCAATGTAAAGTGCAAGGGCTTACAGCTGCTGCGACCTTTGCACATACAAGGCTATGTGAAGGCTACGCTTCACCTGGCCGCAGAAAAACCTGAAGATGTCCACCCCTGTCCTTTGAAGCACCTGCAGACTGCCAGCCTGCCTCACCGACAGACGAGCTGGTGAGCGGCGATGCACTTCTGAGGATACAGAGGACCTTTTGAGACACATGCTATTGTAAGGACGCAGGGAACCTAAAGGGCCTGTCGCAATCCCTCACCGCTGCTGCATGCTGGGCTACAGGTGTGAGGTGCACAGCATTGCAAGGCCCCACCTCATGCCCCACCGCCGTCCCTGCTGCAGGTTTGAGGACACAGAGGACCTTCGGGTCAGCAGCCCCACCTCAGCGCTGTAGCCAGGTGAGGCCTGCGATGTGGCTATCACCTTCACTCCCCACCAGGGGGGCTGCAGCTGAGTTGCACCAATCCTGCCCACCAGAATCTGAACATGGGCTCTGTCCGCAAGGGCTCACAGGCCAGCAAGACTGTGCGGGTGCGGCTGCACACGGCTGGTTGTCATGGTGTGCTGCAGAGATGTGTTCCTTGCCAAGCTTCATGTTCGTTGGAGCATGACCTTGCAGACTCAAGCTCTGTCTGGTGCACTGGCATTGCTGCAATGTCCATCATGATATCATGCCCAGCTGCAAGTGATCAGGGTGGCTGTTCTGCCCTCAGCACTGTCCCATCAGGGGCCTCCCTGAGTCACAGCCATCATCTACCGGCCAGCGCTGCGCTCAAGCTGGCACATACCTCAACAGTGCATGAACCGTAGCGGCTGGCGTCTGCGCCTGCCCAGCCAAGTTCCTGTGGGATGCTTGGCTGCCATGCTGGGCTGCATTGACCAGTGTGACCCTTCTTACATGGGCACCAAAAGCATCTGTGCTCTGCCCCCACAGGTCCTGCTGTTGTGCTTGGCCCTGGCTGTCGCAGCAGGCTGCAGCACTGTGGCGCCAAACAGCACCTGCTCACTGGCCCCACAGATCCTGCTCACTTGCTTGGCCCTGGCTGTCGCAGCAGGCTGCAGCACACTGACTTGCCTGTCTGCCTGCCTGTAGGCCACTCCAACGCATGCGCCCCTGGCGGGAGGATGTGAGTGTGCATGTGGCTGGCCTCAGCGTCCACCTGCTCACGCTGTCTGGGGCCTGCCTGGGTGCAGAGGTCAAGTTGGCTTCCGACAAAATTTCCTTTGGCTCTGTGGTGCCTGGCTCTCATGTGATTATGGCTTCAAGTGGCCTTATTGTGCTGGCCTTTCGCAACCTGTTCCAGCTGCAATCCTCTGCCGCCTGCAGCACGGTATTATGTTGGCATTTCATGCCCTGCAACCTCCATGTCCATTCCCTGCCAGATGATGCCCTACTCTACAAGTGCTCTCCGCTGCATGTAGTCCTTTGTGCGACACACCCTGTATGCAATCACCATTGTGTAGGTGATGCCATCTTTGGAGCAGCTGCCCAGTGGACCTGCAGCACAACATCTGGCAGCCTCTGAAGTGCTGCCCATCTCTATCTGTTTCCACACCAGGGGATGAGTTCCTGGCACCGGGGCAGGATGTGAAGCTGGAGGTCACTTTCCACCTGCGGAGCATTGATGCCGACATTCGCATGGAGAGGGTGAGCGTCTGAGACAGCCGTGTCTGTCGTGGGCTGGCACTGCGGCAGGACCTTGAAAGTTCAGGTCGGGCAGAGCAGTGGGCAGCCTTGCTGCTAAAGATGCTTGGCAACTGCTGGTTAGACAATGGCGGCAGGATATGAAGGCGATGCCACCCATGAAGCCCTGAAGCTGACATTCAAGTGAGCATGAATACATCTGTTTCGCGCAGTGCCAGCCAGGGGCACAACACTGACGGCATGCTGATGCCACGTGGAGGGCACACTGCAACACAGCATTGCCCTTTACAGCACCACCCATGTCAACTTGCACTGTCCTGCAGTTGCACAGCCACTGAAGGATGCGTTCTATGCTCACAGGCTCCCGCAGGAACTCAACACCAGCGCTATGCTTGCTGCCAAGCACCTGCACGAAGTGAAGTAAGTCCTTGCAGATGCGCTCTCATGCAGAGGGCAGCAGCGCAGAGCCACAACCCAGAGATGGACAGCGTGCCTAGAAGTACACATCCGCCTGCACCCGCAGGTGCACTGCCAGGTGGAGGGCAGCGAGCCCAAGTTCCTGAGACTGACCAGTGCCTGCGCTGCCCCCAAAAGCCGAGGGCGGCCCCATAGAGAGTTTCGCACCCGCGTCCATGGGTGTGCTACCCAGGGGCTGACCCTGACAAATCCCTCAGTCGCCCCCTGGCAGCTTGCCCCAGTCATCCACAGCGACACCTGGAGCGGCCCTGAGCTGCTGGCTGTGTCTGCCTGCCGGCGCCGACGCCGAGTACCTTGGACGTGGGGTCCAGGGGACCAGATACCGGAAGAGTTTTGACAGCCGTGGCCAGCGAGCTGCAGCAAGGGGCACCCCCAACTGTGCGCATATCCTCAGCTGGAACTGCTGCTCACACACGGATGGCTCGCAGGCAGCTGGACACTGCAGGAAACCCAATAGAGCTTGACTTCATCAGCCATTGCTTGTCAGATCTCAGCCTGTGGCCTGCATGCTGCTTCCTGGACCGCGGCCAGGAATCACACACACTAGGTAGGCCACCATCCATGCAAACCTCCAGGGGCAAGCGCCGAGGCGAATGCCTGTTGAGCATCCCAAGACAGCGGCAGAGCTGCTAGCCGTGTGCCTGTGATGCTTTCGAGCGCAGCGACTCCACACCCGTGCATCTTTGCTGCAGGCTGTCAGCCCCTGGCAGGTGCAATCTATCATGGAGCTGGATAGCTCAGGATTTGAGGCCGCCAGCAAGACAAGGCCTGGCAAGCGCATCAAAAGGCGCATCATCACCATCAGCAACTGCATTGCCTCTAACTTGACGTTGAGCGCCCCTCGCCCTCCAGACAGCAAGGCTCAGTCAGCATGACTCTACTGTCACACATGCTACATGTATGACGTGAGTTTTGAATTGTTCAAGAGCAGTTTTAAACAGGGCAAAGACATGTTGGTGTACTGAACAGGGCTGGGAGCTGATTGCACAGTATGACGGAAATGGCCAGCATGCATAACTTCAGTCAAAGACTCTTTAGAGATCCTTGGGCGCATGCTACGTCTGGCGCAGTACCTCAACAGCAAGGTGGGCCAGAAAAAGTGTGAAGCCCCAGCAGGTGTGCGACCACCCCAGGGCCAATCGACATCAGAAGAGAATGGTCAACTGACACTGGTCCTGTCTTAAGAGCCACCACTGTTCTTGCTGGCGCCTTCCCCTTGCCTTGGCTGCACCACGTGCTGGCTCGTCCACCCGCCCTATGCCGCTTGCTGGGGCGCAGCCCTGCCTAAGCAATGACTGCTGCTGTGCCATTGGCTGCCTCTGCCGCCTGCCTGAGCCTCTTGAGGCTGCAGCGGCCCTGGCCCACAGCTCAGATAGGCGCAGGGGCGTTGAGGCCAGCTCCATCCTCATCTACATTCGTGGCCGAGACATGCGTTGCAGCCCCAGCACCGCCAACCATGGGGGGACGACACAGTCTGTCCTGCAGCCCTGGACTACTGCCTTGTCTGAGTGGCATCTGCTGTCTGCACTTGCTGAGGGAATGGTGCCAAATGCAGCCTGTAGGTTGGTTGCCAGGCACATGCACAGCCTGAGTCCCCAGTGTGGGCAAAGCCTGCCCTGCGGGCCTGGACCACTGAGCTGCCTGATCAGCGCCAGCTGTTGCGGCTTCAGTCAAGCCCATCAGCCCTGCCATGGCATGCTCCTCATCCTCTGTCATGCCTGCAGGGAGGCAGGGGCCGCATATGCAAGCATGCAGGATGACACGCGTGCTGGCTGGACTGATGCAGGCTCACTGTGCAAGTCGTGCAAACCATCGCTTGCTCTTGCATACAGGCTGATTTGGGACAGCACTTCTGCCGGCAAGCTGAGCAGTGCCACAAGCAGCCATCCAGAAGTGCACCGCGGTGCAAATCACAGGTGCTGCATTGCTTGAGGAGAGGCCCCTACAGGCTCTGGCTGTTGTGAAGCCGATGCGTACAAGGCAGGCAGCAGGCGTATCAGGAACTCCGCTTGCAGGCAATACCATGCAAGAAATCTGCAGCTGGGCAGCCAGCTCACCCAAGGCACCAGGCTGCGGCGCGAGCTGAGCAGCTGGCGGGGGCGCAGGCCAAGGAGCCGCAACCCAGTGCACAACCAGAGGCTGGGCGGCAACAGGCCGGGATTGCTGCGGAGTGGGGCCAGCTTGGGCGCTTGCATGGGGCTGGAGCGCAGGCGCCTGCACCACAATGGCAGGCAGGCCTGTCAACAGATGCCACCAGAGTGCGAGGCTGTGGTCTGGCAGGGGTCAGGGTGCACCCATTAACAAACTTGTGCTGCAGAAGCAGCCGTGGGTCCCTCTTCTTGCTGACAGTGACACCTGCTTGTTGAGGCTGCTGTACCAGCTGAGCAGTTGTTGCTTGGGCACAGACAGCCCCTGCTGTTGGGTGACATGTAGTCCACCACCTTGCGGGCGATGCCAGCCTGCGACGACAGGGCTGTGGCTCAGCAATGGCCTGCAGTGCAGGCCTGTAGCTGCTCCTGAGCAGGCAGTGCATGGCAGGCAGGCAGAGTGCCGAGCAAGGTGTGCATGCTGGGGTGTACTTTGGGCAGCAGCGCATCTGGCGGCCGACGTAGACTGCGCCACAGCTCCTGGCCAACTGGAATGCCATGAAATGGCTGGAGCTGGTGGGATTTAGGTACTCCTCTAGCATGGGCTGGGTGAGGCCCTGATGCTTGTGCAGGAAGTGGTCTGCCAGTGCTGACCTGCTGCTCTGCAGTAGAAACTGGATGTGTCTTCAAGCTGGAAACATTGAAGGCTGGGAGATCAAGATAGTCCAGGGTCCTCTTTGTCGATCTCCAGGGTACATTTTTTGCTTCTCTGCTGCTCTATCCGTTTGCCATGTCAAGTGGCAGTCAGGCTGACTGAAGCTCTATGACAGCCAGGAGATACATCGCCAAAATTCCACAGCGGTGGCGGACTTACCCAGGACCCCCTCCCCCCAACAGGCCACAACCCTCTGCCTCGCTATGTTTGCAGGGGCTCTGTGACCCATGTCTGTGTGCTCGACGGGTGCAGCTTGTTCTGCTTGTGTGCGGTACGTCAGTCTTGTCGCCCGCAGCCATCAGCTGTGTACCGAGCACTGCCTTGCAATCTTCCTGTAAGAGGCAGAAAGCCCACCCGGCGCGCCGGCCGGCGATGCCTTGCTTTCGGAAGCAATGCTGGATCACATGCTTTGCACCCATCGCCGATCTGAAAAAGGAGCCTTCGTGGAGGTGTCTTCCAAGGCTCAGCATGCTTGAACGGCATTTGGAGCTGGCTCATGGAGTGTCCGAAAATTATATTCCTTTGTCTGCAAGTTCTCTGCGTTACATCCGTGTCCAGACGCCCTCTCAAGCCTGCTGCAGCAGTACATACCATCGCCGTCACCAGCTACACACGCTGTGCCGGCTGACAAACAGTCTTCGTGTTGTTAGGCTTCAAAACAGCCCTTCGGCCTGTAGATCTTTCAGAAAGACTTGTGGCCCAGTTCATCCTCCCATCCCTGTCCAAGAGTGAGTGACATGCCTCGCCACCTTCCTGAGCATGCATCACGCAAACGCACCAGTGCGAGGCCTTTGAAGGTCCTGTCGCGGCCACATTACTGCTAGTGGTGCGACTGCTCTGGCAGCTGTGGAGTTGTGAGGGCTGGGAACAGCAGCGAGCCCCAGCAGACACCCAAACACGTGCACGTCTGATCACAAAAGTGCTTATGCATGCCATGCTAGCACAAGAGCACGGTCAAGCACTGCCCAGACCAAAGGCTTGTCCGCTTACTGCAGGACTGAAGTCTTGCCTGTGCAGAGCTAATTCACCAGAGCCGCCGCCAGAACAGCACGCCATGCCTACCAGTGCCAGCGCTCCTCAAGGCCCTCGCAAGAGGCCCCGGGACGACAGCTTTGCTGACGACAGTGCAGGCATCAGTGCTTCAGGACACGATGGTGCAGGGGAGAAGGTGAGCACCCGAGGTGCTGGGGGGCGTCAATGGCCTGTCCCTTGAAAAGCTGTGGGTGGGGCCATGCATCATAGCCCATGCTCTGCACCGAACTGACAACAAGTCACACCCAGCAGGTGTCACTGCTACCTGTGGACAGGTGGGTATGATGGCTGACATGCTCAGGACCTTCTTTCTTACTCATGATGATGCAGTGCAGCAGTGGCACCACTGCTCATGAGACAGGGAAGATCCCTGAAAGATTGGGCTGCCCTTTGCTACCTCTCTGCACTCAGCATGCAAATCAATATGTGCAGAAGCAGGAAAGCCTTGAGACCTGTGGGTCTAATGACAGCTGAATGCACTGTGCCATGCATGCTCTCACAGGTTGCCTACTGCAGTTGCCCGGTGAAGCACCCAAAGCCCTGACCCTCGTGAGAGGCTGTCATGCCCTGAGACAGGTCCATCACCATGCTCCTTGCAGGTGGTGCAGATGAAGGCCAAGGTAGTAGGTGTTGCTTTTGAAGGCCACAGAGCCATACATGCTGTATACTGTATACTACGTAGTGGCAAGCCTGAACAGCACCATGCCAGGGTGCCAGATATGCAAGCTCTGTCTCCTCAGTACGCAGACAGTCTGTTGGTGATCAGCAGCATTCGAACAGGAAGCTGATCAATCTTGGTTGATATCTGCTAGCGCTGCTGCCCTCTTATCTGCAGGTGGCCAAGGCCCCTGCTCAGCGGTCGTGTGGACACTCATCAGCTGCACATTTCCAGCTGAAAACTTGTGTTGCTCTGCATCTGCAGGATTCCCTGCATCTGCAGGAACCTAAGACATGTGACAACTGCCGCGCCATCACGAGCAACTCATGATTAGCTTACGTGTGCTGCTGCTCTGCATCTGCAAGAGGCCAAGACCCAACTGGCAGCCGTGTGTGCTTACAAGCAACTTGTCACCAGCTGACACCTGCTGATGCCCTCAGTCTGCAGGAGGCCAAGACCCACAAGTGCGGCATGCCACCATCATCAACTCTCACAGCATGAAGCCCCTCACGCTTGACTGACTGTTATCCACCGCTGCCCTCTCAACGCAGGCAGCCAAGACGCTTGCTGGGTCACATTTGCTGCCCAGCAAGAACCTTGTCTGTATTGGCATGCTGCATTGGCGGGCAGAGATCTGCTCCAGCTGATGGTTGCTGCTGTCCTGAGTCTCTGCAAACCAAGAGGGCCTCGAGGCTCACCACCGTGGCCTGCCATGTCTGAACACTATCGCCATGCCCTAGTGGCAGGTGACTCTTGACTCCAGCTGCTCCAGGCCTGCTGACTGGTGCATGCCCCTGCCCTGGTGCATGCCCCTGCCCTGGTGCATGCCCCTGGCTGGCTGGCTGGCTGGCTGGCTGGCTGACTGGTCAGCTGACTGGTCAGCTGACTGGTTGGATGTCGTGACTGGTACCCAGCCAAGTGCTTTGGCAACCCTTCACCCAGCCAGGCTACTGACACTTCCTGTGGCCTGCACCAGGCGCCGCCTGCCCCCAACCCCAGCAACCTGCTTGCAGCAGAGGAACGGACTGCGCGCGAAGATGGGTGGGCCAGCAGTATACTAGTCTACGTAGATTGATTTCCTGTCAGCACAGTAGCTATGTGGGCAGCTCCTTTTCATGCATCTCCTTCTTGCATGCTCATTGCGTGTTCTCATGCAGACGCTTCTACCCAGATATGCACAACAGAATTGACGGCTTCAGGCTGTGCACACGGCACCACTGGCCCTTGCACAGAAACATCATTCCTGCATAGCATTGTGTCCATCAGGTATGCCCCTTCCCACCTTGTCTTGCGCCATACAGGTACCTTGCCGAGGTGGAATTGTTACAAGAGTACAAGATACTGGGGGATGGCAACTGCCAGGTGAGCTCACTGCTGGCCTGGACATGGCGTAGGAAGTGCTTGGATGCAGACATGAACAAGAGGACGAGCCTGCTGCGTTTGTGCATAGGCAGCCATCTATTGCAGCTTGACATTGAGGGACTCTGCCGCCAGAAAGAGATTGGCAGCAAAGCTTCAGCAGTAAAGTTGTGTTGCTTGACAGCCAAGCCCCTGTCTGTGCGATGCTGCAGTATCGTGCCCTGGCCTATTTCATCTGGGGCGACCAAGACCTTCACCCCCAGATGCGCGTCGCCATCATTTACCACCTGCAGGCGCACAGCGCGTGGTAC
The DNA here is from genome assembly GCA_019693375.1 of Asterochloris erici. Classification (NCBI taxonomy): domain Eukaryota; kingdom Viridiplantae; phylum Chlorophyta; class Trebouxiophyceae; order Trebouxiales; family Trebouxiaceae; genus Asterochloris; species Asterochloris erici. The sequence continues at coordinate 5,266 of JAAMXJ010000313.1, read as the reverse complement.
GCTCCGTACGCTAAGGGGGAGATGGGTTTGGAGTGGGACGATTTCATCCGCCTGTTGAGCAAGTGAGGGCACACACAGGAGTGCTGAGCTTGGAAAGTGCAGGGACGAGGCGACAATTTTCAGACGAGCCCTGCTTACCATGTGGGCGTCAGACTGTCCTGGCAACTCAACCAGCTTTCTGTCAGGCATGACCAGAGTTGCAGCCAACAAGGCTTCTCAGACAACTGAGGACTGCCGGATGTGCCCCATGCAGGGATCGCGTCTGGGGTGGGCACGTCACACTGCAGGCGGGGACCAACATGTTCAACCTCACTGCAGTAGTTGTGGGTGGCTTCCCAGAGAAACCACGGATATTCCGAGAAGTGGAGCCTAGCAAGGAGGGGGGCCCTGTCGATGTTCAGCTTGATCCAAGGACGATCTACCTCCATTACGAGGATGAGCTGCATTACAACTGCCTTCACATGGTAGGGCAAGATCCTCAGTAGCACCCTGAGGACGAGGCAGTGAGCGACAGGCTGGCCTGTTGCTGCATTGCCGTGTACGGCATGGAGGGGTTCTGCGCTTGCCACGACTGCATTCCTGGAGAATACTGCACCTTGCCTGCTGATGTGCAAGGGGGAGCCTCCACAGCACCCTGTTGCATGAGCTGGGCGGCGCTGGGTGGCTGCACTGCTGGGCTGGTGTTGCACACAACGGCCAGCAACTGCCTGGCACTGCGTGACGGCAGCAGACGCTTTGAAATTGCTCATCCCACGGGACCCTTGCAGGTTGCAGTGACTCCACTGTGAAAAGTGCACAAGGCAACTGTCAGGGCGCCTTGCACTTAGGCCGGCTGCCCTGTGCTGCAGAAGGAGGCAGTGCCCGTGCCTGAATACAGCAGTGATGGCATGTCTGTTGACGATGAGGGTGCCCAGGAGGTGGGTGGTCGCTGGTGCCTCTGTGCACACATGCATGTTGCTGGCTGCCACTGAGGACCATGAGATGCAGGCTGCCCACAAGGCCATGGCACAGTGCACAACCACAGCCTTGAAGAAAGCCAGTGTCTCTCCAGGGGCCTGTCTGTCCTGTATGGGTCTGTTTTATGCATCCAGAGCAAGTCAGCACTGCTGGGAAGGGAGGCACAGTGCAGAGCCGCATCGCCTGCCCAGGCGGGCATGCTGATGCTAGAAGTGGGGAGTCACTGTCCACACCACAAAGGTATTTGTCTGCCTGGAGCTGGTCCACAGGTGAGGGTGGTGGATGTCTAGGGGTAAGGATCTGCTGTCAGAGGCGCATGAGGCAGTGCAGGTACTTCACTTGGCAATGGCGTTTCCCTGTAGCAGCCTCCAACCCCAGGTAGCAGTGTGAGGTCATTGCTGTCCCTGATGTGTTGACACTGTCTGGGTCATCAGTCGCTGCAGACATGACTGCCTCCCTCAACAGGGCTCAGCACTGTCTGCAAGGGCTTCTGGCCAGCATGCTCACCCAATTGGTGGGGATGCAGGCTTCTTTGAAATCGTTTGAGTGAAAGTAATGCCATGTCAGGGTCACACGTGCCTCACAGTGGAGCCAGCGGGTGCTGCAGCCTATACTTAGGCTCTCTCAGCAAATAAGCTGCCTCGATGTGGTCCACACATACGGGTCCTGTGTTGCTGATGGAGCAAGCACCTGCCTGCCGACACGTCAGCCTTCCAGCCAGCAGCTGTCCTTGGGAGCTGTGTGGTCGCATGCTCGTGCTCTGCACAAGCATTCCAGATACCCCAGAGCAGAAGCACAGGCGCTCTGCCTAGGCCAATTCGTGCTCATGCTTGTGCATGCTGGCCTGGGGGGGCAGCTTACTTCTGAATCTGTCCCCCACACAAGCTCGTCTGGGCATCTTCGGCTTCATGTTTACGCCACAACAGTTCATTAAGAGCCATGCCCGCTTAGTTGCTGCCGGCATATACTGCTGCCATGCAGCGACAGCAGTTGGAGCCACACCCTGCGTGCCTCAGGCTCAGACGGTGGCAGCAGCCACAAGACAGGGTCTTCTGCTTCTAGATGAGCCAACATTGCTTTACACCTACTGCAGGCGTCAGCCATGCCACCCGAGGCCGCACAGGGGCAACCCCTGTCAGGGGATCCGAAGAGACCACCGCACCACGCCCCGCCACCAGCGCCACAGCAGCTCAGGACAACACCTGAGCCCCAGGCTGAGGCAGAGGGGGACCACATGGAGCCCTCACCTCCAGACCCACAGAACAAGTGGTGTGGTGCTGGGCTGCTTGGATGTCTGGCAATTAAGTCTGAAGTCTGGCTTGCACAGGAACGTATGAGGCAGGTCCACAGTCACCACTGCCATGCAAGTGTTTGCCGTCTTGATTGGTTGGGAGCCATCCAGTCAATTTCAGAAAAGGCATCTGAGAGTGCCTCCCTCACCTCCTCAGGTATCTCGTGACCACCAGCAGGAACTAGGGGTGCAAACAGTTGTCGGCCTCCGGCCTCTAAGTAGCTCACCCTGACCAGGGTGGACCCCTCTTGGCGCTCCCAGCACAGTCAGCATTACCATGCCTTTGCTCCCCTGTGCTGAGTTGACCCCACGTGATCCTGCTGTACCCTGCAGACTGCTTCATGACACAGAGAGGCAGCTGTCGACTGGCCTTGCCCTCTGTCACGTGCAATGCACAGGCAGCAGAAGAGCACAGGGCCGGCAAGGGTCCACAATGCCACCCCAGCAAAGGGAGATTGAGCTTCACCCTCATCTGCTTCCTTGCACACCTGCAGGCAGAAAGCAAAAAATCCAGCGAGGCGCATCAAGGCCACACCGTCTGGGACAGCAAAGAGCGTGCACCAGACGCATGGGGCTTACGAGGTAGGGCTGCCTTTCGTTCATCATACCTTGAAATCACGGCTACACAGCTGATACAAGGAAAACCAACATGTGTGCCAACAGCACCCTGCTGCCTGAGTGCTGGGGCTCAGTGGAATGCCAAACTCATGGGACTGCTGACCGCATTTTGTGTGCTCAGGAGTCAACCATGGCCACCTGCTTGACACCAAGTAGATGCCACAATGTTGTCTCTTACAGCTGCGATGCTTCTGAGCCATGTGCTGAAGGCTGTACCTGGTCTCCGCACTCAAACCCTGCAGAAGGCCCAGTGGGCTTACGGACACAACATCAGCACTCTCCCTCCTCTCACACACGAGCACCTCACATGCTGCAGGTCCTCCAGGTGGAGACAGGGGCAGAGGACTCCGATGATGAAGCAGCACAGCCTACCCCAGCAGAGGCGCCAGCTCAGCAGCAGTTCAAGCCAGCTGCAGCTGCTGCACCTGCACCTTCGCCCGCAAAGGATGCTGGCAAGGCAGGCAAGCCCCACAGGAATGTCGGCAGCCCTGCCACTGATACGGCTGCTCACAAGGCAACAAAGGTGCCTGGCGCAACCAAGCCTGGCAGGAGGCCGGTCGCCAAGAAGGTCAAGTACGCATTGCAGCCATCAGAGGAGGACGAACGGGATGACACTGAGCAGACCAGGGACTCGACAGGATACAAGGTGAATGCAGGCTCCATCAAGAATCTGGCACCTTGCCTGCTGATGTGCAAGGGGGAGCCTCCACAACACCCTGTTGCAGGAGCTGGGCGGCGCTGGGTGGCTGCACTGCTGGGCTGGGCACAAGGCTGGGTGTTGCACACAACGACCAGCAACTGCCTGGCACTGCGTGACAGCAGCAGACGCTTCAAAACTGCTCATCCCATGGGACCCTTGCATGTTGCAGTGACTCCACTGTGATGATTGCACAAGGCAACTGCCAGGGCGCCTGCACTCATGCCAGCTGCCCCGTGCTGCAGGAGGAGGCAGCACCCATGCCCGAGGATGGTCCAGGTTCTGGAGGTCTGGGTCAGGTGCAGGATGCGCCAGGGATGACGGGGCCAGGCAAGCATCTGAGGCTCTTGTGGTGGTGCTTGCGCTTGCCCACACCACCTGGCAGTCTGGGCTGCCATCACCAATCCAGTGCTGCACGCTGAGGCCTGTCCTGGACACAGCATACCCTGCGCACTGGCACCCTCCGAGTAGCGCCCAACAGACCCCAGGCAATCAGCCAGGTCACATTGCAGCTTGCCTTTGTCTTGCCCGCCATCTGGGTGGCATCCTGAGCAGCAGACTCTGCCTGTGGCAGCACCCACAGGCCGCAGCTGCCAGCTTGCACTGACTTCTGCCACCTGGTTCTTGCAGAGTCCAGCCGACCATATGGGAAGGGCACGAGGCTCCGGCTGGAGGACATCCAGCCACACTTTGGATTGACGCAACTGGATGCGGCCGCCAAGGTCAGAGGCTCTGCGGCAACCCGCACTTGAGAGATGTGGGGGGCACTGCCTGCACATGGCAGCAGAACACTGCCCTCGAGCACAGCTGACCTCACCCTGAATCGGCGGCCTGGCTGGCTGTTGCACAGTGTCCACTGCATGAGCACATGAGAAGTACCCAGCCAGGGCTGCGTCGCCCCTGCCACTGCAGCCAGACATCCCTCGCCATGCCTGCTGCTGCTGCTGGGCAGTCCCCACATCTTGACCCAAACCTTCTGCTGGCACCCTTAGCACAGCTCATCAAGATCTTGCCCGTCCCCGCGGTCGGGCAACCGCTTCATAATGAAGTGTGCCTGCTGTCGCAGTGTTCCTCAGTGCATCTGCGATCAGGCTTTGACCCACTCACTGTGCTGCGCCGCAGCTCGGCATCAGTCCCGACACGCTGCGGAGAGCCTGCCGCCGCCATGGCATTCATCAATGGCCATATGCGCTGGCGGGGGGAAGCACCTCTGCAGGTGAGTTCCAGCCCAGGCGGTCGCTGCCATTGACATGGAGGAGTCTCTTGCGCAAAACAGGGGTCCTGCTGGAGGACATGCCTTCTCCTGCTGCCTCAGCGAGGCAGCAGGACTCATGCATGCTCAGGCCTGTCCTGGACACAGCATACCCTGCGCACTGGCACCCTCCGAGTAGCGCCCAACAGACCCCAGGCAATCAGCCAGGTCACATTGCAGCTTGCCTTTGTCTTGCCCGCCATCTGGGTGGCATCCTGAGCAGCAGACTCTGCCTGTGGCAGCACCCACAGGCCGCAGCTGCCAGCTTGCACTGACTTCTGCCACCTGGTTCTTGCAGAGTCCAGCCGACCATATGGGAAGGGCACGAGGCTCCGGCTGGAGGACATCCAGCCACACTTTGGATTGACGCAACCGGATGCGGCCGCCAAGGTCAGAGGCTCTGCGGCAACCCGCACTTGAGAGATGTGGGGGGCACTGCCTGCACATGGCA
>JAAMXJ010000312.1:0-49824 GCA_019693375.1 Asterochloris erici | reverse complement strand
CAGCCCCTAGCATGCAGGGGAATCAGCCCATGAGCGGGCAGACCCTCAACGTTCACCTTTGGCAGGCTTTTGACCTTGCTGGTGAGCCCGTGCGTTAATGCTTCAGATTTTGGACACGGCTGTGGGTGACATCTGTGGCTTGTTACATCGCAGGTGTGCCCTGTGGCAGGCTTGATGGGTACTCAACAAAAGGGGAAGTCAGCCACAAAGTCAAGAAGCATGGTGTGGAGGCCGCGAAGTATGTGGGCATCAACAAAGCGGAGATTAAGATGGCGGCGAGGTAGGCAACTCAGGCCATGCTGTGCACTTTGAACAACATTATCTCCAGCTGACCAGTGTTGCGCCATGCAGGCATGAGTCTGACACCACAGACCTGTATTGCATCTTTGACCCAGATACAGCCCACAGGCTGGCTGGGTGGGGACGGGACTGGAAGGAGAATCATCGTTTGGGTCAGGCTGATTTCAAGGTAGGGTCACTGGCACTGTGCCAGTGCTTCGCACGCAAATCACCAGGATTGGGGATTGGGGGGACTGATCTGATTGTGTTCTGCAGGCTGAGGAGGATGTGCTGGGTCGCATCATCCCGGGCTTGACAGTGCTCCTGCGCCAAGCTGGCGTGCGATGCCACCCTGCACATCCTTTGCTGGCGCCCTCTTGCGCCATCGACCACCTGCGGCAGGTGTTTGTGCAGAACGCCAGCTTGAGAATTCAGTCATATGGGGACCAGTGGCTCCGCACCATCCCGCCAGCAGCCAGTCGCCTTCTGCAGAGCGCTGTAGGCAAGCAGCTGCGGCAAGAGACATGGGACAAACACATTGCTGCTGAGAGGATTCTCAAAGACAAAAGTGAGTTTTTCACCAACCCAATGGTGAGCGCTGTGGCCTTTGAGGTGTCCAGATCTAGATCAACCATGCTCTGACCCTTTCCCCTGCCATGTCGCAGGCTTTCTTCAAGACGCTGAGTGGAAAGGAGGCCACGCCTATGCCAGTTGCCCCTGTGGTGATGCTGCCCCAGGTGCCTCTTCCAGCCTCCAGCATCCGCCAACCCCATGCCGTGGGTGCCTCTGGCTTCAAAGGCCAGCTATGGCGTGACTCTGCCGCCTCAGGCCCTCAGTGCGCTGAGCCCCGGGGATGAGAGGGACTCCTTTTTGGTCGAGAAACAGGTATGCAGTCAATTGCCTTTCAGCTTGAGCGCCTGTGTACTGGTCAGACCTTGTCGCCTTGTGAACGCAGGTGTGGAAGCTCTCAGATTTCCAGACAGTCCCAGAAGCATTTGCGGCGTCCTCCAAGATCTCAGCGGTGCCTTCAGACCTCCGCAGGTGGCATGGCAGCAAGAAAGAAGCAAGGGCCAGCAGCATGGCCTTCTCAAGATTCCAAAATGGCATTGCTGCTGAGGTCAGAAACCGCATGGTGGCCTTGGGAAGCACCATAGCTGCTGTGGTCGGGGCTTTAGAAATGTAACGTGAGCGAATTTTCGCCACCAGGACAGTCAGCTCACTGCAGCAGCTATGCAGCAGGTACAGCAGTGATTCCAAGCTGCTTGGCAAGCGTAAGCAGAGCAGCTGAGCAAGCCTTTGATTGTTTGCTGATCTAAATCGTAATTCCTACCGCCAATTACCTGCACAGGTACATTTCTCTGCTGAAAGTCATATCTTACTGAGCGGTGTAACATTTCACTCAGAAAGTCAGATTTCACTCCACAAAATCAGATCTCACGCAAGGGGGCAAGCCTGCAGGCTTGCCCCCCCAACAGACTACACTTGAACACTCTTGGTCTACATGAACTAAAGATCTGCATGTCCACGTAACCCTTTTCTCTGGGCCAATCAACCACTTTTGGCTTGCCACTGCACAACAAAGGTTCCACCACACTTGAACTACACTTGAAGGTGTTACTCAGAGGGAGCTGGCCTGACCAACACATGTGGTGGCTTTTTGGACCTGGCAGCATCTACACTTGAATCCCTGGTGGCACAAGAGGACCTCCTGGGCCCTTGAAAAGGGCTGCACTTGCGCAATCTGTGCATCTGTTACAAAGTCATATGGTGTGGTACGTGGACGCACCTTCCACACCTGTGCTGCAGCATGGTGATTCAGACAAGTTCATGATCGTGTAAACAAGCTTGCATCATCTGGCCTCCATCATTCAACTGCTGCTGGCAGATTGTAACTGACACATGCCCTTGCTGGCGCACGACCAGACGTCCATCCAGGAGGTGGGCAGTCCTTGAACAGATCGATGAATGCCTCCTCGTAGAGCTGCTTCAACTTGGGAACTGTGAGCATCCTGTTAGACTGCAATGTCCTGATTGGCTCAAGGAGCCTGAATCTGTAAAAATCAGGAGGGTGTCCCTCCAGAAAGTTGTGCTTGACCACCACCTCCTCCCTTAGGCTTAGCCTGTCTGGCCCCTGCATATCCTTCATGGTGCGCTTCCGCTTGCTGGTTTGCTCCTGTTTGGGTAGGGCCTTGAACTCCTCCTCATCATAGGCAGGGTTGGGGACGAAGTCACCCTCCACGCGCTTGGGCACAGTACTGAAGAAGCCCGGTACCTTCGGCAAGGTATATATGGTGCAACCCACACTCTTCGCGGCGGCTTCCAGCAGACGCTGGAAATCCTCATAGTTTTTGCACTGCAACTCTGGAGTCCCTGCCCGGATGGCCGCTATTGCCACTTGCACTGGCCCTTGTCGTCCAGCACTATTCCTGGCACCTCCATGTGAAACTTCCCAATCTCCACCACACATGAACTCCACTGCCCTGTGCTCAGGATGCTGTGGGCGGTGTTTCTCATGGTCGTCATTGTTCACGTACAGCGACCTGTAGTCGCCAAGCCCCTTCAGGCCGTGAGCTGGTCCAGCATCTGCTTTCAACTCATTGAACAACTTCACTTCCACAGAGTCAGTCTGTGTGCCAAAGATGAGTGCCATGGAGGCAGCAATACTGGCTTTGGCAGCGCTCTTGGTCTTAGGAGCCTCAGACATCTCAAGGAAATGTACATGGTGGTTGCCGGACTTGTGGTGAACAGTGCCTGAGTACTTCTTGATGTTGTGTCCAAAGACATCCCTCAGAGCCGCCATGCTCTGCCGCGAGACCTGAGGCAGCTGGTCTTCATTGGTGGTGATGTGGTTGACAACAATCTCAAAGTTGCGCTCTTGCCTCTTGCCACTGCCTGGCTTAGACTTCATTCTGGCCTGCTTACCTATGGTGAGATTGAAAAGCTCTAAGTAGGCACACAGTGGAGGTTCTGTGCTGCAGCTTGGCTGAGGTCTTCTGCTCCTCCAGCAGCTCGCCATCAGCCAGAAGCAGCCCTGGGATGCCATGAAGAGGTTCCGCTTCAGCAGCCACCTGCAGTACGTGCACAGGTTCCAGCACAGGCTGACAGGTGGCAATGTAGCTGCACTACTCAGCCGTGCAGCATGTTGGCTGCAAAGGCTGAGGCTCCTTCAACGCAAGTCTGGCGTGCGAACTGGGCACTCACTGCAACAGTCTCCTGCATCTGCTGCAGCTGCTCCCCAGCCCACTGTATCATGTCCTCAAGGCTGGTCGACTCCAGCCCGGGCAGGCGCGATGTCTTGCATACCTGCTCCGTCAGCCCTTCCACTGCACTCTGCAGCAGCATCAGGATCTTTGCTGAACGTCTTGGCCTGCACTGCTCAAGCGGGGGCTGTGATAAAGACTGTGCGAGGCGCTGCTAAAAAAGCCCTGCAACCTGATTGTGCTGGCAGATGATCCCCATCCAGCTGTAGGCAGACACACCGATGACAAATACGATGGTGCTGTACAACGGCACGTGCCTGGCCTCCAGCCCTCGTCCCTGATGGCCTGCCACTGCTGCAGCATGCACTTGTGCAACAAATGACCCCTGTCTTGCGGACGGTAAGCTCTGCTGTGACCACCACAGACAAGCCCAGCAGCCCCACCTTGACGCCAACCAGCTGCGTCGCAGCCTGCACGTACTGCTGCTTGAAGGCTTTTGTCTGGCACTCGGTCTCCCTCAGCGTCTCCTGCGTGCGGGCTGTCAGATCCGAGGGGGCCAGGCTGTGCTGAGCTGGTGCACAACCTCCTGCAGGACAGATGCCACCACTGGGGGTCAGAGCGTCGCTGCGCTGGGCACCTGCTGAGATGATGCACGGTCTCCTGGACGCAGGTGCACGCTGTCTTCGAGCAGTCCAGCTTGATGCCTTGATGAGCACTGATCACGGGTTGCCTCTGAGCGGTCTGCATGAAGGCAGCACGCCTCATGGGTGACTGAGACACCCTTGACCTGGAACAGCTGGCGCCACCTCCTCTGCAGCAGGACCAGTGTCCCTGTCTGTGTGTCTGGACTCCCACATGCCCACGACTGCATGCCCAGCATGCGATCCCCACCCGCAGGCGATCACGCTGGTGCTGCAGAGCTTGCAGCCCCGCCAGGGCCTTGTCCTTCAGCTGCAGCAGGCTGGCGTGGGTGTTGTCCTGCACCACATACCTGCCCACCACATCAGCGCTGTCCTGCAGGCCTGCAGACAGCCCAGACGCATGCGCTGCCTCAACAATGCGTGCTGCAATTCCGCCTGCAAAGCCCATCCCTGCACCGGGTGTGCTCGATGCTGCCCGCTGCCTGCCAGCAGCTCAGAGCAGTTCCCCTTGGCAAACTGTCAGCTTGCACAACAGGAGCTGCTTGGCTCCTGGTTCGAGAGAAGCGAGGCACACGACAGAGCTGTCGCTGTGTGTACAGATTTAGGGGGTGCCCTGGCTGCAGATGTGTGGAGACAAGGCATGGCAGATGCTTGCCTGTAGCAGCCGTGATGTGCTGCATTGCCTCCTCATACCTGATGACTGGCAGGGGGATCCGGGCCCATTGCTGCAGGGCTGCTGGCCCCTTCTGCTGCATATGCTGCATGTCGGCAGGGGCCATGTGGATGAACAACTGCTGCTGCTCCTGCACCTGCAACGGGCAGGAAGGCACCGCATGAGCCAGCTAGCTTTGGAGGGGTTGTCTGAGCTTTCATGTTGCTTCGCAGCCCATCGTCAGGGTGCATGAGGCCTGTCGTGCAGCTGCTGATGTCTTGCAGATGGAGATGAGTCTTCGTGTCAGACAAGCAAACCATGTCACAAACCACCTCACCTGCTGCTGCAGGGCTGCCAGCCTCTCTGAGCGGCTGCTCCTATCCTGCTGCAGCTGGGCGCCCACAGCAGCCAGCTCTGCCATTGCTCCCTCCTTGGCGTGCTGCGCCTCTGTGCTCTGCTGCTGCAGAAGCTGCACCTCGCGCTGCTTCTCTGCCAGGCCTTGCTCAATGTACTCCAGCTGCAGGGAGAAAATGACTTTGGGCTACAGCAGCTCATGCTGAGTGCCTGTTGAGGCGTCTCAGTGTCTTTGATCTGGTGGTGTTGCTGCCCTGATCAGGGCCCTGCAGGCCAGCATGCAGCTTGTGCTTGCGGAAGAAGCCCAGCTGCGTCTCTACCTCACCTGGCAGGCCACCTGACAGCCTGCCTCACCTCGCAGCCCTACCTGAGTGTCATGCAAGCCCTGCTTGGCGACCTCCAGCACCCACGTCTTGCACAATGGCTGCCATCTGCCTCATCCTCGGTCCCACTCATGTGCAGTGGCCAAGCCAGCCCTACACCTGGGCCCCATGCAAGCAGGCCCTGAGCAGGCTACAAATTGAGCTTACCCTGCAGCCCTTTGTCATGTGCCACTTTCCCCCCGCCGAATGCAAATTTCCCATCGCAACTCTGCGCCCTGAGTGAAGCCTCTAACCTGGCTGGCATGCCGCTCATGCTCGTCATGCAGCCTCCGAACTGAGTGTGCAGCGCCTGCACCTTGCATGAACGGGCCCTGCCTGACTGGCAGTGCAGTACAACCTTGGCATGTGAATGTGGCGCCACCTTGCTCGCATGCAGCTCATGCTTGTCCCGCAGCCTCTTGGTCGGTACCCAGCAGCCTGCAGCGCCTAGGCTTTGCTGGCAGACACTCATTGTACACAGATGGCAACCTGCGGCACGTGCACCTTGCTTACGCAGGTCCCAGCTGGCGGGCACACAGCTCATGGTCGTCCTGCGTCCCCTGACTTTGTCCTTGCCGGCCTGCAGCACATGTGCCTTGCAAATTGCAGGCCCCTCACCTGGCTGGCATGCAGCTCATGCTCATCCCGCAGGCCCTGGGCATCGTGCTCCGCCGCCTGCAGCATCTGTGTCTCCCGCTCCTGCCCCAACTGCAGCGCGTGCAGCTGCGCCTCCAGCAGGATGGAGTCCTGGCGGGCTTGGGTGCCCACACGCACCACCTCAGCATCCTGCTCCAGATCCTGCAAGCACAGGGGGTGCAGGGCAAGCTGCAAGGTGACAGCTCATCCCCCATTGTGCGGATGGCCGCGTGTGCAAAAGTGGTTGAGCATGGCATGCTCTGGCAGGGAGCAGAGGCTGTGTGCATCAGGTGGCACCCGCCCAAACACTGACTAGCAGCAGCAGCCATGACCCGCAATTGCCCTGCTGCATATAGTGCGCAGCGGTACGCAGGCATCCTGTTCAAAAGAGCCCTGACCCACCTTGAGGTTGCCCTGCGGCTGCTTTGGCACTTGGCCCTGCACCAAGAATCCCACAGCCCGTCCAGCATTGCAGGACAGTTGCCTGCCTGCAGCTGTTGAGCTCTCTGTGGCAGCCATGGAGCAACCCTGGATTTGACCTGCAGCCTGTCAAAGCACTGCAGGGCCACCGACTGCCAGACTTGGCCATGTCAGACCCACCCTAAGGTCGTCCTGCAGCTTGTCCAGGCGCTTGCACAGCCTGCCCCGCTCCTGGACCAGTTTGTCGTGCTCCCGCCCCAAGGCATCAGCCTGCCGTGTCAGCTGCCCGGTGTCGCGCTCAATGCCCGACTGCAGGCAGTGCAGACAGCGCCTGTCAAACAGATTGCTGTTAGAGGAGCACAGACTGCAGTGGCCATTGTGGCGCTGCTCTTGGAGCAGCATTCTGCACTGTCCTGACAAAAGAATGCCCTCAGATCTGTGGATCGCACCATTTCATGCTCTGTGCCCAACATTAGAGCAGAACATGTCTACACAGAGGCCGGTGCTCAGGCAAATGAAAGCCTGGTGCCTGGTATAGTCCGGAGCTTCCATTCTCATGCTGGCCGCTTGACGGCTGGTGTGCATGGCACCAGATGCACATCACGTCAACACATCAGCATCCCAGCGAGGGACAGCCAGATGCATCTGGAGCTGCAGCAGCCACTCTTTGCAGAGCAGGCAGCATAATGGCTGAGGCCGCACAGAGCAGGCGATGTGCACCAAGATCTGTCAATGCTGTGACACAATGACTGTCCAGGATCATGAGGCAAACCTCCATGTTCCTGCATCACCAGACGGCCCAGCCCCCTCACCTGTTGCTTCTCTGGCAGAGGCTGTGTCTTGAGGCTGTCTTTGAGCTCCTTGCTCTCCCTTTTGAGGGCTGAGATGACATCTCTGTTCTGCTGCAGCGTCCACTGCGTCCTGTCAATCAACATGCGCCGGTCAATGTCTGCAATCAATGCATGTTTTTCATGTGATGTGCAAAGTGTGACAATGCACATCAATGTCTTCATGTCCTAAGTTGCTCACCAACGCGCTGTGGCCTCTGCTGCAGGTCCAGCATGTGAATCTCAGGTGCCGGCTTTGTGGCTCCCAAAAAGGGCCGAGCAGGCCTCTCAGGAGATGCAGATGCATGCTTGGTTGTGCTATGCGGCATAGTGGCAGAACTCCGATGGGGAGACACACCCTTCCCGAGAGTGGGCAAGTTCATGTACCAGTGGCAGATTAGGTCAGAATTCCCCAGGCAGCCTGACGAACGCGTCAGGCCCCGGTCCTGAGAATGCAGGCCTGCAGTTCCTGATCTCAAATGCTCTTCACCTGTGCTTATGAGGCTCTGCTTCTGCTCCCAGTGCTCATGACCAGGCCTTCACTCAGGCGCTGTAGAAGGCACTGACAATTATTACAGGAGATCATCATGGGCTATTTCAAGATGGAAGGCACCACTGCAGCCACCAGCGTGTCCATTGCAGACTGGCTGCGCAGGCATGGCAGGGCTGTCAGGCCTGCCCTGTCCAGGAGAGAGCGCAGGGAGCTGGAGGTCAGGCAGCTGCAATGATGCACTTGCAGTGTGACCTGCTACTGGGTCATCGCTCATGATTAGCAGATCAGGCATTATGTAGCGACTGAGGGAAGGCACCTTTCCAATTGGTTTGTGCAGGACTGTTGTTCTTGATGCATACAGCTCGCCGCAGAGGCAGATAGCCCCAAGACGTGGCTCACCGCTGCAGGAGTGCTTTGGCTTGATGGACGCAGATGGCAGCGGCTCCATTGATGTGGATGAGATGTGGGAGGCCTTCCAGCTGCTCAAGATCCGTGTCACCCGCCAGATGGTGGGAGACATGCTGGCCAAGGTGGACTCTGACGGCTCAGGTCAGTGCTCGGCCAGCGGCAGCACCTGCTGCACCTCTGCGCCAGCACAGCATGCAGGGGCACTGCGCCGTGCACCTTGCAGCATGCACCCTGTTTCCCCTTACTTGAGAGAAATGATGCTGCCAGCAATCCTACCCCAGGCCCCTGCCTGGCGATCGCATGCGTGGGTAGGCCATGCACAGCAGCTGCGATGTGCAGCTGCATCATGATTTTGTTGTGGCTTGGCCACAGACACAGGAGTGCGTCTGGGGCAGCCAGGGCCCTGCTGCCGCTCTGATACTGCCTGGCTGCAGGCGAGGTGGAGCTGCCTGAGTTCTTTCAGATCATGACCATGACCAGGGAGGCTGAGGCAGAGGCCACCTTCTGGGGAGACGAGTTTAGAGGGGATGAAAGTATCAGTGAGTCTTTCAAGTCGATGACTTTCCATGAGACAGCACCATCAAGGCACCCCTCCGGGCTGTGTCTTGGAGGTCTGCACACCTCAAGTACCGGCCGCCAGTTGAGTACCACTGTCTGTGGGGGAGGGCACCCATGCCGCACATCTCATGAAAGCTGTGGCCTGCTTGGGTGGACCACTCCAAGTCGCTCTCTGCTTATTGCAGAGCAAATGGCTACTATGCTCAGCACCCCTTTCACCATGCCCTATCTAGCCTGCTGATGCCTGCCATCATCATGCATCTGTGCAGTGCTGCTGGCAGGCTCATGCAGCGACAGGCAGTGGGCCCTGGCGTGCCTCGCCCTGCAGGCCACCACGGACTGAAGGCCCCTTCCAAGCAGGAGCAACCCATGCCCCTGAATCTGATGACCCTGGCCTACCGGCGCACACGCCACATTGACAGCGTGATGAGCCCGGCGCTGAGGGGGCCCATGGTGGAGCGCGCCATGCAGCTGGAGGCCAAGTGAGGACAGGGCGTCGGAGTCCCTCTGCCACCTGGCCACTGGATCTGAGGAGTGCATGGGGAGCCTCGCACATGGGCTGGTGGAGCGCCAAATGCACCTAACTCTCAAAACAGCATGTCGTCTTGCTGTTGCAAGGGTTTTGGGTTCTTTCCATCAAGCTGGGGATCATCAGCCCTGTGGCGCATGGTGGAGCGCGCCATGCAGAGGCCCGTGAGCTCAGGACAGGGCAGGTGCTCTGCTGTGCGGCTTCTGGGGCATTTCAGAAAGGGCAAAATGAGACTCATTGTGAGGCAGCCCATGGTTGGGGCGCATCATGCAGCTGGAGGCCAACCAGACTTTAGAAAGGCAGCGCATGATGTGCACGTGGGACAGGGAATGGAGCAGCTTAGAGCCTGCCATCTGACTTTCTTGCCCCAGCTGGGCAACAATTGAGCCTGCATCGATGGGGTGCCCCATGCAGTCAGGAGATGGAGATGAGTAAGAGTGTGCATTGCCTTCGGGGCCTCTGCTTAGATGCACTGCTGAGGCACGATGTGAAAAGCTGGCTGCAGACCTTCGGACAGAAGTGTGAGTAGTTCAAACACATGCTCACGATGCAGTCACTGATGCCAGTGTCACAGTCTGCATGGTGTGATAGCTCAGGCAGGCACTCAACACATCAGATCCTTGCCAGGCACAGCTGACCTGGACCAGCTGGCCATCAAGACTCAGGGAGTGGCACCTGCAGGGTTGAGGGTCGCGCAACCAGGCCTTCAGCTCACCCCTGCTAGGAGGCGTCCTGTGTGCTGCTAAGCGTGACAGCCCAGCTGCAGGAAATGGAGGGGTTGGAAGCCTCTGGTGCCAGTGACTGCATTGAGCTGCAATTGACAATTCTAGCAGAGGTGCCTGTTGGCAGAAGTAGGATGCTGAATGGGCATTTGTTCGCACAAATGCCACTCACATGTAAGGGAAGGTGTACAAGGCCCCTTCAGCTGCTTGGCTGCACTGTGGTGGTGGTGTGAGATGCTAAATCGCACAGGGAATAAGAGGGCCACCTCAATGCAAGCCACTGCCCTGAGCAACCTGGCAGCAATTACTCAGAGTTTCAACCGCTTTCTGGCTGTAGAGAGCTGGCAGAGAAGGCGAGGCTGGCTTCCATGCGGAAATCATCTCTGCAGGCCACTGCGCTGAGCACCTTGGTAGCGGGGGTCTTCCTGGCACGCCACAAGGCAGCCAAAGGTGACTCATGCTGAGCAGCTGCTGCAGGCCCCTCCAGGCCCGCCGAGAAGCATGCAGGCTGCACTACAGCCTGTCCTGCGTGATGCTGCTCTTCAGAGTCCTGGTATTGCAGGAGAGCGACATGGTGACTGTGGGTGAGCTCAAGCAGGTGCCCTGAATGGACGGGTCTCACAGTGCACAGCAGTCTTTCAACAAATGGGTCAACACCCTGTGCATGTGTTGTGCAGGTGAGCAAGAGTGCATAGGGCGCTGCAGATGCTGAAGAGGTTGCGCTCACTAATGTGCAGCACTGTGATGGCTGCTGCCGCAGATGTTTGTCTAGGCAGATTTGCTTGCGCATTGCAGCGGGGAGAGGTGCCGCAGAGGCCTCTGCAGATGATGAGGCAACAGATGGAGCATCACAACCCACAGCCAAAGTTACGCGCCCTTCCAGTGCTGGCAGCTCAGGGCTGGTCCGGGACCGCTCTGATGCCGTCACGCAGCTGCAGGTCTGCCCATCAAGCGTGCTGCTGCATCACGCAGTTGCCACACACTAATGCAAAATGCTGCATTATGCAGCTGAAGGTGTGCTAATCAAGCAAGCTGCGGAAGACATGCAGCATGTGTTCCCTCTCCTTGAAAAGCCTGCCCTGATTGTCAAGCAATGTCCAACAAGTGGAAGGCCACGGTACAAAGCCTCTCAGATGCTGCATGATGCAGGTCAGCAGCAGCCCTGGCTGCAGTATGCTCTGCCCATCTGCAGCATGTTGAGCAGCTGTGACCTGGGCTTCTCAGCCACTCTGCAGCCTTTACTTGCTGTGCCTGCAGCTCGTCCAAGATTGTGAAGGCTCTGTGGACCTGTCAGCCACCTTTCGGCGGACGCTCAAGTTGGATGCTGATGGTGAGCTGGCCGCCTAAGGTCCCTCACAGAACGCTCGCCTTTGGGCCAGATTTGACGTGATTTCTGAGTCTGCGTCAAGTTTGCAGAGTGAGTTTCTTCATTGTGGACCTTGCCCAATAGGCCACTGAAGGCATGACGCGGGGCCACCTTGTCGCCAAAGGCAGTTGCCAGCAGAAGGTACCAGATGAGTACAGGTGGCTGCCCTCAGCCCCTCGCGCTCGTGCAGGTGGCCTCAAGAGTGCCCTGGACGCAGCTAGCCAGGCTGTCGGCGATGAAGAAGATCTGGGCTATGTCCCCTTCAGGTGCCCCACAGAGGAGGACATTGTGCGCCTCAGGTCAGGACACAAACTGCTCTGGAATCACTGGTGGACCGAAGTGATGGATCTGCAATGCTCTGAAAGTGATGAGTCACAGAGGGCAACCGAAGGGCGTTCAGAGGGGCACAGTGAAAATGAAGGAGGAGCAAGCCCTCTGGAGCTGGCCAGCACGCCCCACAGAGGAGGAGGTCATGCGCCTCAGGAGTTGGAAGGACGGTCACAGTGTGGTTCAAAAGGGCAGAGTGAATGTTCAGGAGGGCAGAGTGAATGTTCAGGAGGGAGCATGCCCCTGTTGGGCTGCGCCATGGAGCCCGCCCAGCAGTCTGCAAACAGCAGCACAGGGGGGGCAGATTCCACAAGGGTGCATCACCTTGATTGCCTGGCATCTATGCGCCACAGGCCAGTTTGCCTCTGTTGGGCTGTTCTCCCCATCAAAATGCAGCCTCAAGGTTCCCTGCATCGTTCTGGAAGCTTCAAGCCAGGGACGGGTATTGCAAGCTTGGCAGCTTCCCTGCAGCAGGTTGGCAGCAGAGGTGTTCAGTGTGTGAAGGCCACACTGTGAGCAGATGGTGACGTCTGCAGGGCAGAGAAGGCACGTGTTGTGCAGCGGCGCTTTGCTTCAGACAAGACTGAGTTTGTACGCTTGGCAGGTGAGGGCTGCATGTGCTGTGTCATGCCAAGTGTCCTCACTAAAACATTGGCTGGCTGAAGCTTGGCCGGCGGCACAGGACTGAACTTGCATGCAGTACTCACTGCACAGGACCTTGCAGGCAACAGCCTGCTGGCCACCAGCTGCCAGCTGCAGCAGTGCTCTTGTCGTTGCAGCCTGGGACCCTCCAGCTCTGCAGAATAGCAGGGCTTGTCTGCTGTTCCCCCCCACTGCCCTCGGGGCGGCCCTTGCCTGTGCGCCTGCAGAGCAGCAACCATGGCAGGGCTTTGCTTCTCTGGGCTCACAGGGCTCTGTGCCTGTCTGGCTGCAGACCAGCGCAGGTGACAGGGCTGGTTCTCTGGTCACTCCCCTCCCCTCTGAGGAGATCCTCCCTGGCTGCCTGCAGAGCAGCGCAGGTGGCAGGGCAGCGCTGACATGCGACGGAGCACGTCGTCCCTGTCCCGGCGGCCGCAGCGTCCTGCGCTGCCCCACCGGGCAGCGACCGCACCCCTGGGGCACAGCCATGGGTCGCGGCCTGCCCCACCCTCACTCCAGTTCGGTGCAGGTGCTGGCGGAGCCCTTGCCTCCCGGCAGCAGGTCTGTCTGGCCGGTGTGTGCGTGCGGGCAGCACATGTGACCTGTCTTGAGCCTGGCACCCCGTGCATCCTTCAGTTTCTGGTTGTGCGGGGCTCACAGAGGCTCCCGTGTGCCTCATCGTACCCTGAAGAGCATCTGCAGGGGGTTTCTGTGGGCAGGCTGCCAGTCATGCGTCGGGTTCAGTGCGTCTGCACACTGCAGGTCAGGGCGTCCAACCTCACCCTGCCTTGCACACCAGAGGCATCCCAGCGGCTGGTGAGCCGGCCGCACCGTTCAGGCTTGCCCCCACCTACCTCGCCGGCTTCCGTGAGTGCCCGCCACGCTTCCAGCAAAGGCCCGAGCAGGAGCCTCAGCCGGGCTGTGCAGACTACAGCAGGTACAGCCACCGTCAAAGCCTGCAGCAGCACAGCCTGGGTGTAGTTGCAGGTGGGGCGCACCAGGCCCCTGCAGCAGCCTGCTCACACGGTCAAGTGCTTTGTGGGTGCGGGGTATCCAGGACTGCTGCCCGCACATTGACTACGCGGGGGACTTGCTGTCTGCGCCTTGGGACCTGCCTGAAATCTGCGCTTCAGACCCCCTGCTGTGAGAGGGTCATTGGCGTGTCCATGGGTCAACACTGCACAGCGGGGCTTGACCAAGCTCACACGTGTGTGGGTTTGCGAGCCTGCAGGTGCTGCCTTGCTGCGGCTGCCCGAGCTGGACACCGGTGCGGCCCCCCAGCTGCACCGTGCACCCAGCCCCAGCTTCAGCCCAGGTACTCCCTGGGCGGTGCCCTGCCGGCGAGCAGCCTCTGCAGCAGGGTGGCGACCCCACGGTGTGCCGCTGCCTGCACCTGGGGGCAGGGGGAGCCTCTCCCCATCCGGGCGAGCGGTGACGGCTGCTAGCACCAGGCGGTCGGCAGGGGCCAGGCGCGGGGGGAGTGCCGCTGGCACCAGCAGCAGGGACCATGAAGCTCTGCCAGTGGCTGGCATGGGGAGCAGGGCCGCCAGTCAGAAGCGTGGGTGGGCTGGGCCCGCAACCGCTGATGCACCCGGCCCTGGCAGGTCTGGCAGGCCGCAGGCTCCCCTGGCAGCATGGGACAAGCGGGAGGCTTTGCGGGCAGGCGGGGAGGAGGCGGGGTTCACGCTGAGGCCACAGCCCGCCCCCAGGGTCTCCCTGACAGACCTGCTGCACACCGCTGCTGAGAGCCCCCCCCTGGCAGCAGGGCAGCAGGGCACGGCTGCTGCAGTGCGTGCAGCACCAGCCAGCCAGGCGGCTGCTGGGGGGCCCCGAGACCACGTGAGGCCGCGGCGGCAGCCCAGCATGGTGCAGTTTGCAGCCGACGGCCTCCCCTCAGGCGCAGATGAGCCTGGCCAGGGGTCCAGCAGCATCCTGGAGGGGTCAGACCTGAGCAAGTGGGGACAGACTCTCAGCTCCATCCTGGACAGCTCAGGGGCTGACGTACCCACCCAGCTGGGTGATCCAGAGGACCCCAATGAGGGGAAGCTGTATTGTGTTCACCCCAGAGCCAGACGCAAGGGTGGCATCCTGAAACAGGCCTCAGGCATCCCCTTGATGAAGGGGGCCAGAGGCAGCAGGACCAGCTTCCCAGATTCTGGACGGCCAGGCGCCGAGCCACGCTCCCATCAGAGCCAGCAGCTGCCATCTTCCGCACAGGCTGCTGCGGATGCCAGCCAGGCTCCCACAGCTGCAGCCAGCACCGAGGCAGGCTGTGAAGCAGCCACTGCAGATGGAACTGTTGAAGCAGACATGGCCGACAAGCTCCAGCTGCTGCATTGCCCTTGCACCCCCCCTGTGGCAGCAGCTGGTCTTGCGCCTGACGCAGTCACAGACACGCCCTTGCTGGCGGCAGGTAGGCTGCCATCCCCTGTGGCCAGGACTGCCTCCGTCACTGGCCCCACCCAGGCAGCGCCGTCGCCAGCTGAACCCGACGTGGCAGCCAATCTTGCAGAATCAGAGGCCCGTGCAGGCATGCAGCGTGTTGGCAGCGCCAGCTCCAGCATGGGGGCCCGCATGGATGCCATGTGGCGAGAGTGGCGGCACACCACGTAAGTCCTGCAGACGCTGCAGCTGTCTGGGACATTCAGCCTGGCATGGCAGCTGTCTTCCTCTGCAGGGGCGCCAACCTTTGCGTGCTGCTCCCTGTCCAAGCGGCTTGAGCGCTGAAGGCGTGACTGGCGCATAGTCAGGTCGTACCTCAGCCTTGAATCTCTGTCTCTCTCAGCAAGCAGCTTGACCATGTAGCCTGACTGTGCTTGCGCCCCCTGGTTCAGGATCGTGCCAGAGGAAGTCCCTGAGGCCCGGCACCAGGCAACTGGCTCGGTCAGCTTCAGCGAGGTGGAGGAAGCCCAGGACGCATGGCAGCCTGCTGGCGAAGAAGCTTGGCAGTCAGATGCGGGCCCCTGTGAGGACGCAGACAGGGCGCCACAGGACAAGGGGGCGTTGTGTGATGATGCTGAAGACCAGGGTGTGCTTGAGCTCCTGCGGCCTGCAATGCTCTTCTGTGCCAAGCCTGGCAGCCTAATTCTGCTTTCAGAGGAATGGTTGACCAGCCCGGACCCTGTGTGA
This sequence comes from Asterochloris erici, assembly GCA_019693375.1. NCBI lineage: Eukaryota > Viridiplantae > Chlorophyta > Trebouxiophyceae > Trebouxiales > Trebouxiaceae > Asterochloris > Asterochloris erici. Next base: position 34,282 of record JAAMXJ010000312.1, on the reverse strand, counting down.
GACCCCAAGCATGTGCCTCTGTGCACATCCTGAGAGAAGGGCCGCTTGGGTCTGCGCGGTTGAGGCCGTGCCGTGCCCTGCAGGGCGCCATGACGCCCAGTTGCGGCGGCTTGCCAGCCCGCTGTGGCGCTCTGCAGCTGAGATGCAGCGCCTGCACCCCTGGGAGCGGTACAGATACGTCTCGGACAGCCAGCTCCGTTCAGGTCAGCACCTGCCCCGCTGGAGATGAGGGTGGGCCTCTGCACACTGTCTTCCCCAGGCACATGTGGAGTATGTGCGAGGTATGCAGGCTCACGGCCTGGGGTTCAGTGCAGGCCCGCTCGGACTCGACTCCCCCGTTGCCCAGAAGAAGTCGGCATCCAAGGCAGCCTTCCAGAAGAAGAGGTGCCGCCTGCGCCAGCACCCCACTGCAGTGGGACAGCGATTGCACATCAAAGCGATGCGAGAAGTTGCAGCCCTGAATCAGTGAGGACACCTGACCCAGCTCTGCAACTTCCATCGCCCTGCAGCACCAGCTGTACTGATTCATGGGAATCAGTACACTGAGCCCGCTACCCTTTGCCCATTCTGTTGCCTTGCTATCATCTGAGTTGGAATTCATGATTTTCCTGTAGCCTTGTGCTCGGACACCATGCAGGCTTCCCCTAGTGGTGCAGGTGCTTTGCTTTCTGGCATTCCTCACCTAGCTGGACATGCTGTAACTGTCTACAGGATTGAAGTGCTTAAAGCATCAGTTTTGTTACTTGATGTCACCGATCACACAAGCAAATGTACCCACTTGCACAATGTGGCACAGCTCCAGCTGCAAACAGCCCATGATCAGAAAGACCGGCTGTCTCTGGCTGGGCCCTTAGGCTGTGGGGGAAGACAAGTACCAGCTCAAGGGACCGATGTACTGATGCATTCAACACAAACCTCAAGAGCCAGTGTTGCTCTGAGCTCCCGGGACTGCACTTTGGCTGAAGGGATGGAAACAGCAGCCTGGATATCAGGAGCCAAGTTTGCCATGCCTTGATGCCCCACAGCAGGCGCCCAGCAGCATCTGGTACGCTGAGCCCAGACCCTGGCGTGCAAGGTCCCAGCCCTCCCACATCTGTGTGAACGAACCTGCAGCGTGCAGCCAGATAGTGTCAGTCTGCAACAAGGGCAGGTCGCAGCAATCCCTGCCACCAGAAGTGCTGTGGCTGATGCCCAGGCGGCAATTTTCCTGGGCGGCAGGTCAGGCAGGTCAGTGAGGTGGACAAGGTGGCAGAGGCTGATCACGCAGGGGCAGAGGCTGTTTCATCATGGGCTGCTGGCACAGCTCTCAGCGTCATCTTAGGGCAAACAAGGGGGACAGGGCAGGCCAGTGAGACAGGAAGTGGCAGCCTATGCTGCTACACAAATGCACACAGGCTGGTCCCTGCCATGGACTGCTGTCAAAACAGCTCACCCTCGGGCTGCACTTTGTCCCGGGCGCCCTGCTCTGCAGGTGGAGGGTTGCCCTCAACTTGCAGTGCTACATCCTGAAACTCTGAGGCTGCCAGGGCAGGAGGTTGCTGCTGAGGCTGTTGGGGACTGTGGGGGAGCTGGCCCACACTAGATGGATGATCTGGCCTCTCAGTGTGCAGGAAACCCCTGGCAGCATCTACAGCACAAAACCCTGTCACACTCAGCACACTGCATTGTTGTCACATTGCCAGGAGCAAGTCAGGTCTGGCTTTCTCCAAAGAGTGATTGCGGACAGCTCCTCAGCAATCGGATGATTACCTCGACTCTCAGTTGCACTTGGCATGATTGCTGGGCTCCTGTGGTTGTCAAACTCTGATGCCCACGTTTGACCAAGACCTGCTGTGCAGAAAGCCCCTCTCTCTTAGACGTTGCGGAAACAAAGTAGCAGCAGGAGTCCGTTCACATTGCTTCTTGTGCAGAAGGCACCTGTGTCAGATCTCCGGATCCGTGGGCTTCTTTCAGAAACAGGATCCGTCTTTGCAACTCCTCAGTGATGGCAAGGCCTCACCATAACACTTTTGAGTCTGCTCAGTACTCTGTGAGAAAGTCATGCCTGTACTGAATCAAAAAAGGACACAAGCCTGTGGCAGCCTTGCTTGCTGATGCAGTAAAGAGACCACATGCAACCAGATTTCTGCTGCACTGGGCAGTTAGGTGAGGCATCGTGCCTATTGATGCAGTAATGAGACTGCTTGCGGCAACTGATAGGCTGCACTGGGCAGTGTGCTGGTGTTGTTTTATGTGGGGTAAATTTCAGAAGCCAAGTTTGAACAAGGAAATGGTCGGGCCGCACTCCTGATATTCTGCTGGCAGAACAAACATCACTGGAAGTGAAGAGCTCCCTTGTATGAAACAGTACCCTCTCGAATGTATATGTGAGTCCCAAGTCACATGCAGTTGGCCACGCACATTTGTAAAGGAAATCACATCAAGAGCGGGTAGAGCTTCTCAGCTAGCTCCAGCAGTGCCTCGTCACTGCCGCGAGGACCTACAAGGCTGAGGCCCACAGGGCAGCCGTTCACAGTCACGACTGGCAGGCTGATCTGCAGCAAGACACACAGAGGCCGTTGCGTCCCAGGGTTAGCGCATAGCTGCAGTCTCATGCCATCTGACCACTGACGGGTAGAGTGCACGTGCGAGCTCAGGGAATTCCAAGGCCATGTGAGCAAGCCTGAGCCCGCATCAGCTTGGTGTCCTGAGAGACTGACCTGTGGCAGCCCAGCCAGGGATGCAATGCTTGTGAGCGTGATCAGCTGGTTGCGGAAACCTTCCAGCTCAGGCAGGGGCGTCTTCAGCTTTGGGGCTGGACCTGGGGCTGTTGGCAGCGTCATGACTGCGTCGTCGCCCAACAGCTGGTCGACATGCTTGACAATGGCCAACTGCTTGGTGCGCGATGCTGCGGCCTGCACCGGACCAGAACGGTGCTGTGTGATTGCTCCTGCCACCCTCGTTCTGGCCAGGATGCATGCCTCATGCCTCACAGGTGCTTGACCAGGATGCACTTGGACAAACTGATGTCAGTGCAAGCCGTACAAGAGTGGCTGTGCTGCACAAGAATGCTTGGCAGGAACCTCTAGGCCCTCCACATGTGCAGCACTGGCTGAGCAGCAGCCCACAGCACAAGGAAGTGGTTCATGAACGAAGCATTTCTCAACAGACCCATGCCTCATGCACCAAGACCTGAGCAGCTTCTTGCAACGGTTTGGCAGTGGCCCACCTCCTCATCTGTCACTTGGGAGGCTCCCTTGAAGCGCTCAGCAGTGACAGGTCCAAATCTGGGCTTGTGCTCGGTAACCCAGCCACCCAAGGCTTTCCAAGCATCGTGCACCTGTTGGGCATGGGCGGCAGTGACTCAACACCGGTCCTGCATGGCAGTTGTACTACACAGCAGCAACCTGCACACGGCCCGCTGCCCACAAGGCCAGCTGACCTGGCAGGTCTTGAATACCTCCTTCCACTCACTGAGAGGCCCCAGCTCAGGATCAGAGGCCACCTCCACCTCCTCAGGCTTGCCCAGCAACTGTGTGACCTTGTCAAAACGCTTGGACATGACCTGCGGGCGCAGTGCATGCTCCAGACTGTCAGCAGCTGTCGACAGGGGAGCTCTGCAGGAAAGCCAACCGCACATCACCAACACATCCAGCGTTATGAGCCAAGAAATTGTTCTTGTGGCTCTCCCCTCCACACACGCACCCACATACAGAGGAGAAACGCTTGAAAACGCAGTGCTTGACTGCCTGCCTTTCTGCAGCCGAACAGGGCATGGGCATGCCACTCAACCAGCACCCACCTCATAGATGCCTTTGGAGACAGCTTCATCAGCACACTTGAAGGCATCTGTCGCCACCAGCCAGCGCTTGAAGACTACAGGCTTGGCTGTACTGGAGTTCAGCAGGACCTTGCCCACCTGTGCCAATAATGCAGGATCCTGGGCGAACCAGCCACCTGCACTGCACCCAGCAACAGCGTCTCCCTGCTAGCTGCCCGGGTCATGATACGCTTAGATGCACGCTTATGACCTGCTAGCTGTCTGCTTCTCAACCTGCTGGTGAGCCTGAAGCCGGCAATTGCTTTGAAGGCACCAGACCAGGTGGTCACGCAGCTTGCCAACTGGATGCACCGCAGCGATCAGGGCTGCCCACTGCTGGCTGGCAGCTCCTCGATTTAGCCTCTCGCGTGTGCCAGAGATGGGCTCCTGCCCCCTCTCCCCCTCCCCCCCGCCCGGCTGCCCGCCCCGCTCCAGTCAGGCAGGCCTACCTGTGTCAAACATGGGCGCCAGGGGGCAGGCGCCCTGCAAGCCAACCCGCCCGTGAGACGGCCGCATGCCAAAGGTGCCACAGTAGCTCGCAGGCACACGCACTGAGCCGGCGGTGTCGCTGCCCAGGGCAAAGTCCACCTCCTTGCCAGCCACAACCACCTGCATACATCACGCAGGTGAGGGCAGTTCATGACGTCAGACTGCTCAGAGGCAGTATCGAGTCCAGCGTAGAGTTTGCCTCCTTGCCAGCCACCACCACCTGTACACAAGGCACAGGATATGGCTTCGGCAGGCATGAGACATAGCCCAGACATTGCGCTGCTGCCCACTGCAAAGTCAACGTCATTGACCACCTGTGAACAATGCAGGGGTCAGGACTTTACTCAAAGGAACTACCCGACAGACTGCCCGCTGTCAGTTCGCTGGCCAAGGCACAGACCACTGCTTGCCAGCAAACCCCACCTGCACTCAGGACTCAAAGCAAGGGCCACCCTGTCAGTGCTACCTACAGCCGGGGACAGGGCTACCTGCATGAACTGTTGGCCCTGCACTGCACTGCCTGCAGGACCTGCCTCTCCAGCTGCCCTTGTGCTGCCTGCCATTTGCTCATGTGCACCCCCTGGGCAGCAGTGAAGTGCCCGGGCTCCAGACTGCAGGGTTGTCCGCCGCCTCGCTAAGCTGCCCTCCTGCAGGCTCCCCACACCCCGCAGGGACACCCTGCACTGCTCCTCAGCAGCCTCTGCAGTCGGCCATTGACAGGCCAAGTTGGTGCCTAACTTTGGCACCACAGCAAACAGGTGGACATGCGCACACCTGGCTGCCTGACAGGCCTGCCCTCATGGTGGCCTCTGGGTGCAGCGGGGCTGTGGCCTGCAAAGCCATGCATGCGACAAATGAGCCAGCAGGCTCACCACGCTGCCAGAGGACGACCCCCCCGGAATCCTGTCTGGGCAAGCAGGATTGCGAGGCGTTCCGTAGTGCACGTTTTCTCCATTGAGGGAGAACGCACACTCGTCCATGTGGGTCTTGCCCACCAGTGTGGCCCCAGCATCCAATGCAGCCTGCATGGGCAAGCAACATTGCCACCTATTGCCAAGTGGTTGATATTGTGAAGAAGAGTGTTATGCAGGGCCACCAGCATGGCCCCAGCATCCAGTGCAACCTGCACATGGTCAGCACACGAAGCTTCACCTTGGTGCCTGGGCAGGGCGAACATTGCCACAGTTCCAGCATTGAGCATTGCTTTGCTCCAGCATTGAGCACTGCTGCTCTCTGGGCAGCCTCACTCACTGTGCCACCAGCACTGTATATGTGCTGGACTCGGGTCTGCGTGGCAAGTCAGCCAGCAAAGCTGGCAGAGGGCTGCTAGGATCAGAGCTTTGCGCTCAGAGGCACAAGTGGGGCCTACCTGCACCGCTGGTGCTGTCGCAGAGGCAGGCTCATGTGTCTCTCGCCAGGTGGGATTGCCATGGCCTGTCACGTGACCCTTGACCTGCAGAGGGGAGCGCAGCTCGAGTGCTGGAAGCAGGGGTGGCACGCTGTCCCAAGTGAAGCTCACATCAAACAGATCCTTGGCAGCAAAGGTGAGGCCCTTCAGAGGCCCCTCCGATGCCCCCTCCATGCGGAGGCGGGGCTCCACCCAGGTTGCATTGTCCAAGGAGGCCGTAGCTGCCATGGCCCTCCTGGTTAAGGCAGTGCCTGCAGGACAGCACCAATCTCACATGTTTCCATCATCTGCAAAGCCTTGCAGTCCTGCGAGGTCAGGGTCACAATGCTTGCTTCGCTACATGCCTTGACGAGATCCGCAAATAATGTGCAGGTGGGGGGAGAGGTTTTGGTGATTGAATGCAGTCAGGGATAGGAGGCGTCCTCTGGGAATCGGCAGCATGTCCAGCCTGACCGAGACGCAATGCTGGGTGTAATGCCACAACGGCAGCCCCAGCTGTGTTTTTCATGACCTGAAAGCGTATCTCCAGCCTCAGCCAGCATCATGCTGCACCAGCCTGACCAGCCAATGCTGGAGCCTCCCAAAATCTCAGCTGGTGATCTGGTGGTTGTGTATGAAGGATACAACTCCATGAAGGCTGTTCAGGTGGAGCCCACCGCACAGTTTGGCACCAAGTTCGGCCAGTTTCCCATGAAGGTCAGACTTGCCATTTTGCAGGTGCCACTTCAGCTGCGTGCGGCCTCTGAAGTCCTGTAAATGTTTCCAGGACTGGGTGGGCCACCGCTACGGCTGCAAGGTCACTGCCAAGCTGGGCAAGAACATCTCTTGGCTGCTGCTTCTGCGGCCTACGCCAGAGCTGTGGACCCAGGTGCTGAAGCACAGGACCCAGATCCTGTACGTGGCAGACATCAGCCTGGTGTGCATGCACCTCGAGCTGCGGCCCGGCTGCACAGGTGGGATGCTGCGTCCAGAAGTACTAGTGGGCCTCCTTGCTGCCTGCAGGCACAGTGCTTCTTGGTGTGAGCTGGCATCGAATCGTCCGCTCAGTTTCCCGCTGCAACAGGGCTCCTACTGTAGAGCCACCAGCATGTACAGCCTGTGCTGCAAGCTGCGCTGTGCTGCGCACAGCAGCAATGCCTTGCCTGGTACCTGATATCATAATATCAGGCAAAGCGGGGACTGCCTGCATGCAGTGCTGGAGAGCGGCACCGGCAGCGGGTCCCTCACACACTCCCTGGCAAGGGCAGTGGCCCCTGTGGGGCATGTTCACTCTTTTGAGTTTCATGAGGAGCGGGCAAAGGTGGCTGCCAAAGAGTTCGACTCAAATGGTCAGCAGAAGCTGCCACAGCTTGGCCGCTGTTGTTGGGCATGAGGGAGTGACGGGCGCAGCTTGTCCCTTGTTATTTTAGACGTGAGACTAGCGACTGTTATTTGTGGAGGCACTGAATGCTGGCTGCTCAAAGGTGTGATGCGGGTGGTCTCCAGCCCTGGCAGCCCAGCTCAGTGCTTCACTATCGCTGTGATCACCGTTGAGGTCTTCAAACCTCCAGCATGTCCACTTATCACTGCAGGTCTGGGTGACCTGGTCACTGTGCAGCAGCGCAACATTGAGGAGCTCGGCTTCCCTGAGGAGCTGCATGGGCAGGCAGACGCGCTATTTCTGGACCTGCCGCGGCCCTGGATGGTGAGCATGGCTTCACCTGTGAAAGCGAGGGCAGCCACTGCCTGATAGACATGAACTATTCTTGGCTCAGTACCTGGCAAAGCCCTGGCTGGTGAGCATGCTATGACTAGGACTTCTGCACGGCAGCCCTTGTCTGCGCTAATCTGCTGGCGTATAATTCTGTGGTGCTCGAGTGTCGGTGTGTGAGATGCTCAAGCATTGCACTGCTGCATGCAGGCGGTGCCTTCTGCCGCGCGGTGCCTGCGCCCAGATGGCGGGTTCTGCTCCTTCAGCCCCTGCATTGAGCAGGTGAGCTTGAGATGACAAGCATGGACTGCTGCTGTTGATGCTGCCCACATGGGATCTGCCGCCTGCATGACACAGGCCTGCAGCTTGTTGGCAGCGGCCTGCAGATATTGACAGCCATGACTGCTCAGCAGGGCTTGGGGAAGCTGGCAGCGCCTGTGGCAATCCAGATCGCCCAAGTGACACAAGCCTGCTGTGCAGAGACCAACACCGTGATGGAGGTTGAGTGAACGTGAGGCGCAGCTTTTGCTTGCCTGCAGGTCCAGAAGACCTGTGCCAAACTAGAGGAGGAAGGTTTCTTCTGTGTGAGGACGTTAGAGTGCCTGCTGCGTGGATATGAGGTCAAGCAGGAGAGGCTGCGCACAGACCTTGAGCCACTGGAGGACGCCGCCAGGGGGCAGGGGCAGAAAGGGCAGAAGCGCAAGCGGGTAGGTCTCAAGTTCATCGTGACGGCCTGGCTGCTCCAGAGAACCACCTGTGGCACAGTGCTGCTGCACAGCTGGCTGTGAGCAATTGCAAACATCTGGGAAGGGGGGGGGGTGTGTCCGTGATGGCTCGCCATTCACATGTGCTCAAGTGCTGCAGCTTCTGTGAATAATGCTGACTGCCTTGACATGAGCTGTGTGATCCGCTGTATGTTGGCATGCTGTTGTGCTGCCTGCACAGCATTCAAGGCTTGGCCCAGCCAGACCGCTATCATGGTCCTATGCAGGCTGAGCAGCAGTCGCATGTGAAGCCGGAGGCTGTTGCAAAGCACCAGAAGTCTGGCACTGAGGCCACACCAGGGCCAGCCACAGAGTCAGCAGCGCCAGGCTTAGCAGCAGACAGTGACTCAATGCCAGTCAGGATGGAGGTCCCACCAGCGAGCGTCAAGGCAATGGTACCTGTGCCTGCGCTGGACGGGCCTCTCTCAGCCGCTGACGATGATCTGAGGCAGCCTGAGTCCTGTGCTACTGGCGCCGCAGCAGCACCTCAGGCAGCTGCAGCAGCCTTAGCAGTGCCAGAGCCCAAGGTTGTGGACACTGCTGTACCTCAGCCGCACTGTATGGCCAAGCCTGTGCTGTCAGCAAGGGGGCACACGGGCTACCTGACCTTTGCCAGAAGACGCGTAAGTTGAATTAAGAAAGCAATTTTGGGACATTCAGACTCTCATGTTGGTGGTTGCATTATGAAGCAGGGTGACTGTCTGCCCTGCATCTCACAAGGGTCACTATCGAGAATTCATGAGTCTTCATACATGTTGGTGGGCCGGTGCCACCCACGATGGCTGCGTCTTCAGAAAGCGTCTCAGCAGTGCTTGGACCTGAGTGATATCCTCTGGCCTGAGCGGATTATTGTTCAGAGTGGCAATGGAGTCATCGCACTGCTGCTGCGTGAGCCTGCCCTTCTTGCAACTGCTCTCCAGCAGCGCCCGCTGGAACTCTGCTGTGAACTCAGGGTGCCCCTGCACAATGAATAGCATCACATCATTTAAAATGTCCCACGAGCCAATGAGACTGGCTGCTGGGCAGAGCACCCTATTGCAGGCAAAGGCCCGCTGAGCTGCTGCTGCGAGGCAGCATGCTAGACTGTGTAACCATGGATCTGATCCAACGAACTGCAGCGCATAGCAGAGACACAAATGTGGCAGCAAATTATCGATATGCACCTTGGTCACGGTGTTGTCTCTATATATAGGACCTAGCCTACAGCTGAGTAGCAGCCGGCCTTCGGCGAGTGAGACTGTGGGGCCAGCAGCCAGTGCAAGGCACTCTCTCATCACTGGTCAGCATCATGCTTGGACACAGACAACAGTTCAACGCTCTCTTCACCTGAAGTCCCAAGAACCAGTCACCCTGGGAGATGACCTCGACGTCTGTGATCTTAGAGCTGCCGAGCAGCTGCGCCTGCTGTGGCATTTTGATGACTGCATCTGAGTGAGTCTCATGGATCCTGAACTCCCAGTTTGGAGGGAGGTCCTTGGCGGCCCAGTGCTGGCTGAAGTTGCGGTTAGTCATGATGGTGCGGGCGCCACCCTCAAAATCAGTAGCACGTGCTGCACAGCGGCATGGGTGGTGACCGGCTGGCACAGGAATTGGTGCGAGCACTTCCAGCCATGCAGCTTGTCTCGCCACAGGTCTCTTGAGCGCGCCTGGGCGCTGTGAGATCATGGCAGGCTGGAGTGCACGCACTTGTGGCTATGCAGCCTGTCCAGCCACAGGCCTCCCAATTGCTGCCCAGCAGCAGGGCCACAGGCCCGGCCATTGACAAACATCAGGTGCCAAGCACCATGGCTGACAAGGTTGAGGGCCTGGGTGTCCACAAGCTGTCTAGCAGCATAGCAGCAGCCAGAGAAGCTGCCATTCGGCTGCCGGTCGCCTGTGTTGCAAATGCTCCTGGGGGTGCATGGGCAGCCAGCAGATGTTGCAGTGGCAGGCTGGATGCAGCTTTGTAGGGAGGCAGGCAAGGCGCGCCAGATGCCGATGCAGGCTGGAGCACTGCTGGGTTGCCAAGGCCTGAGCGCAGAGCTGACACACCTGTCATGCCACCCAGGACGATGGACATGAGCTGGTGGCCAAAGCAGATGGCCAGGGTGCGCTGCCTGCGCTCTGAAGCAGCCGTCAGGCTTTTCCTGAGCTTCATGATCCACTCCTCCTGGGCAAAGGAGTCTGCGCTGCTGCCCGTGATCACGAGGCCCTGCATTGGGACTTGGGCCAGCATGTCAGGGGGCGTGGATCACATGTGCCAGCTTTGCTGTGTGCTGCATTAATCAACATAATGCTTTGATCATAATCTGCGGCCTGCATACAGGCAGGTTCCATGTGGTCCTGCCAGCTGCAGGCATGTGCAGGGCACCCCCAGGAGCAGCGCCTGACTGAGCCTGGCACTTGAGGGGGGCCTGTGCAGGGCAACGCATCCACACGCAGAGCCAACTGGCGCACATCATAAGAGCCCAGCACTTCGTCAGAGGGTGGGTCAGCCCCCTGCACTTCCACAGTGTCCCACGTCTCGCCCTCCTCAGCCAGGAGCCTCCTGAACATTGCGTCAAAATCTCCAAACCTGCAGTAGGCAGTCCTTGTGCAGAAATCCAGGGCCTTGGTGCTTGTGTGGATGTCGGCTTGCCTTTCAGTGAGGGCTGTGGGCAGATGTCCTGCGGCAGGAGCAGGCCGTCATGCATGCTGCATGCCTGTGTGCGGCATTGCCCTATAAACATGTCCTTCATACCTGTCATGAGGATGGCAAACCTCCGTCCCCTTTTGTGCATATCAGGCTGTTGAGGCATACCAAGTCTGGCTCTTCTCAACTTTGAAGTAGTGTCGCGTCTGCCCTCTGTGGCAAGCTGGACAAAAATGACAGTGCTCAAGAACAATGCGACCAGGCTTCTGCCCATCAGATGGCCTCCTGGCATCTGCTATGGCAAGGCATGTCAAGATACGCCAGGTGTTGACCTACGACCGGTATAGTACAGATCCTTCAGTTGCTGTGTCCATTTTAAAGTCAGGGAGGCAGCTCTGTGGGCAGCTCGGTTCTGCATATGGGAGGTCAGCCAGGACAAGATGGGCTCTGGCTGTCGTGCAGCTTGCTCTATGCTTTAGGAGCAGCTGTGCCGTCCCTCATAGGCTACAATTTTGCCTATCAGGTCAATGAGGCCAGCAGCAATGCAAGACAGGGCAATAGAAAGGCTGTGCATCTCACTCACTTCCGCATGCCTGCAGATCGTGCAGCTGCCTGGGTGGCAGCGCTGCGCTGTGGTGCTGGGAGCCGATCTCTTCTTCATCGCCTGCTGCATCAGCTTCCTCTACCTGGCAGATGCATATGGCAGGCAGCGGCATGGCAAGACTGCACGATATCCAGGTGGAGCTCTCCAAGAAGCTGCTGCTGACGGGCTTGTCCTCCAGACAGATGACACATGGCACCCATATTCTGGCTTTGAACCAACTTTTGCAGACCCCTGCTGTTATCATACTGCTCCTCAGCCTGGCTGTGTGTTCATCAGGCTTGTCAATCTAGGATGTGCTGCCTGCTAGGGGCGCTGCCTGTCCATCAAGACTGCCTTGCAGCTGGCCCACCCCTCTCAAGGGCATCACCTGCAAATGTCCTGGTGCTGCTTGCCAGGGCCTTTCCGCATGGAGATGGACAAGGAGAGTCGAGCGGTGCCTCGCTACTTCAGGCCTTGGTATATGACCTGGACATATGCGGGGTCCGCCCTTTTCATGCCTATGGCTGTCTGCCTGGGCATGCTATTCTTTCAGCGGGACGGTCTGGGACTCACTGGGGTGAGCTGCAGTCCTTTGCATGGGCTCTTGTGATGTGTGCATGCTGCCATGTGCATATGGCACGGGGCACCTAGGGCAGCAGCAGGTGGGCAGCCAGCAAAGCTGCTCAAACAGCAACAGCTCAGCTGCAGCGTACACCTCAACTCCAGCATGCAACTGGCTGCGGACGTTCTGATGCTGTCACGTGTGCTGCAGGTGACACTGCTACCATACTGTGTTGAATTCATTGCTCAGATCATCATGGAGGGTAAACTGCTCAGGCAGGGTGAGCCAAATAAGCATGTCCCAGCATCTGCCTGTCTCAGCAGAAACGCACACCGGCAGAGTACTGCATTGCAGCGCCTGCCTTCAGAGCTGTGCAGATGTCTCATCCATACAATACAGGGACTCCTGTGTGGCCACAAGTGCCACAGTCCTTTCAGACCTACCGTATCATCCAACTCATCAGGTTGGCTTTGTGGCGCCGGGCATGCCACCCATGCAAGCAGCTCAATAGCTGATTAAGTGTGCACCACAAAACAGGGAGCTGCCTCTATTCCTCTTGCCAGCCCAGCAGGCACATCCTGACTTTTGCCCCTTGCCTCTTCTGTAGGGGCATCTGGTTTGCCCACCAGCTGGCTGCGCCACAATGGCTTGTCTGGATGCAACAGTATTTCCTGCTGCTCTGGGTTGTGAATTTTGGCTCCGGTGAGTCCACTTCATCGCTCTGCATCAGATTGCCACTGCCGCCTGCTGGTTGATTGTAAGTTGCACTTTCTGACTGATTGTCACTGGCTGCAGTCATGTGCTGGCATCCCTGGCTCTATCTGTGGCATCTGCAGCAAGAGCGCCCAGTGAAGTCTTCATGATCATCTCAGCTCAAACAGGACACCAGGCAAAGAGCCGCTGCCATCTCTCGGCGGGGTAGCTGGCAATGCTAGCAGCTGTGGGCAGCGGCCACTGTTCCCAGGGATAACTTACTTACATTCATCAGGAGAGGCACAGGGCAGCTCACACAAGGCTCACCAAGCATGGCGGTACAGCTTAGATATGTTGAGCAGTGATGAGTTTGACAAGCTTTTTGAATAAAACGTCAAAAATGTGTGAAACGCAGGCATGCTTAACGGGCAGCTGAAAGTGCAGTAGAATTGCCTCATGCGCACAACACCTAGTTATACGGCAAGGCAAGTGACAGAGCCAATGATCACAGAATGTTGAAAATGGGGCCAGCATGCATTGCGCAGCGAGGTCAGGCACGCGTGTTTGGGGACCAGCATGCCACTTTTGGGTGCAACTCTGTGAGAATGTCTATACTATGACCAGCTTTGACAACAGACAGGACAGTGCTGATGTATGGCCGGGCTCAGGACCCTGTTGCAGGCTTGCCCAGGCATCCACTGCTCCCAGCCATTGTGTGCCACAGCGAGCAAAAACCATGCCTGCTCCACTGAAAAGCCAGCCGCCAGCCCTCCATGCTCTGCTGCATCATGCCTGTAGTAGGGGCAAGGATGAATGGGTGAAGGCAGTCGCGACAGTGCAAGCCAGCAGTCTTGGGGCAGACCCACATGCGCACTCCCAACACCCACACGCCCTTTCCGCTTGAAAATGCTTCTTGCCTTTGCAGCGCGCACATGAAAGGGACGAAGCATCTTACCCATGGGATGCATTGCTGTGTGAGTCTGCATGATCTGATGGGAATCCTCAGAATTCTCTGCAATGAGGTTGTCGCTGGTGTGCATAATGTCCTCAAACTGTGGGTCCTCTGTGTGATCTGGGCCAGCCTCGATGTCTGATGTGGGCTCCACCTGGCGCTGCCCAGAGAGGCAACTTTGCGCTGACCCTGCAGACAGTGAGCGGGCATGGTGGGGTGAAACAGCATCTGCAGCATCTGCAGTGCAAGATGCAGGATGTGACCCCTTGCAATGCCTCAAACGCTGAATGCATGGTCAGCAAGGCTTTAACTTCGTGCCATGGATGACTCAGGAAACAGCACCCAATGGCAGAGATGCTAGCCACAGGACCCCAACGGGAACGCAGCCCAGCGTCTTAGTGATCACCATGATTTGAAGACCTACAGAAGTTGACCCCTGCGCAAGCCATGAGGGCTCCGAAAGCTGCGGGGGTATGAGGATATGCAGGACCAGTGGCAGACTCTGAACGGGTCACAACATGAAGGGCCCTCAATTTGATTTCCTTTCATTTTGATTCTTGGCGAATTGAAAAGAGACTTTGCACTCAATGCCTCAGTACATTCATGTTGCTCTCCAGCGGGGATGACTACTGAGGTCTTGGCAGGCTGAACAGTGCCTGCTCCCTTTGACACTTTCTTGGGGAGCTCCGCCAAGCCCATACTCTGCATACAGTCTGACCTGTGGCCGCTGATCACTTCAACGGAACGCTGGGCCGCCCTGCATGCAGCACACAGCTCTGTGAGGTGCAAATGTAAAGATGACCTCTGACACACCATGCGCAGCCTTTCTGGAAGCAGGCCGCTCTGCAAATCAGTCAACACACTCCACCTTGAAGGTCTCGACTGCCAGGAGGATGACCAGGCCCAACATGGCCAGCCTGCCATTCCACCTGGAGAGCGCAATGCAATGTGTTGAGCCGTGCCTCTGGTGGGACTCTGCCACTGCAGGCTGCTGCAAGACGCCAAAACCGGCATGCCCCAGTACTGGACATGCTGAGCAAGGCAACTGCCCAAAAAAAGTGACACTGTTGTGCAGCACTCAAGACAGCAACTCACTTCTCTGCTCTGCTGGAGAAAACGCCCCCCTTGCCGCCTTGGGGCTCACCCTTCAATATGGGCACCAGGGTAGCCAGTGTGATGACAACCATGGAGATCGCCACTGGGATGGGGGCCTGCCTGAGCTGCTGGGCTACAGGTGCACCTGAGGACAGGAAGCAGCCATTGCAATGCTGCTGGCCAGAATGTGCCTGAGCTGCAGCTGGCGCGTGCGTGATGAAGAGAAGAAGTGCACAGTTAAGTGGATTCTGCCAGCCTGCACGCCACTGGATCCCTGCAGGCGCTCACGACAGCAAGATAACCTGTTGCAGCCCAACTTTGCCAAAGCCACACACCCTTGCAACAGAGCTTGTTGCGGCTTATGGGGCTCATGACAGCACGGGTGAATGCCAGGCTGGGACAGAGACAAGCAAGCACACCTGTGGCGACCTCAGCACCGAAAGCTGCTGCCATGGCCAGCATAGCAGCCCTGGAGTTGATGAGTTCGGGGGCTGGACCACTGAAGGCCATCGCCTCTGCACGCATCAGAGCCAGTAAGACAGTGGAGGCCCTGCCTGGCAGAGTGACCCGTATCAAAGCAACAGGACGCCAGCGGCAAAACTGGGTGAGACCCACCCTTGAGCTTCCCCTCTGTGGTGTTGTCAGCTTTGATTGTGGTTGCTTCCTGTGTCAAAGTGTGTGGTGCAGTGAGGGAACGGCGAGGAATAATTGTGGGAGGGGACAAGGCCACACAGCGAAACAAATTGTCACCTGCGTGAGACCGCTGCTCTCCTGGGTGGCCTTGCTGATCTCCCGGCCAGCCTGATCCACCCTCTCCTCAAAGCCCTTGATGGCCTGGGAGGTAGCAGTGGCACCACTTTAGCGAGCAAACAGAAGCAGCGCTGAGAGGACCGCATCTGGACAGACCCATCCAGTTGCAAACAGCACCTTGATTCCATTGCAATCATATGCATGAGTAGGTAGCCGCAAAGACCAGATTTGCATCAGCACTGAAGCTGCCATGCCGGGCAATAGCTTCTGGGCTGCGCATGCTCTATGTATCATAGTTGAGTTTCCCCTGCTGAGACAGGCAGCGCATGACCCATGCAGTAGGCCCTGCCTGGCTTGTAGATCCCTTGGCAGCTCTCTCTTGCGGGTCCTGCTGCGGCAACGGAGGCTGCTCCTCGGCACGCACAGTGAAGTTCCTGCGCTGGGAGCGCCTGGACACAGTGAACTGTGGCACCGACAGCCTCTGCACCATTGAAGAAGTCTGCATGATGGCGTTGTTGAATCAGGGTGTGCTTGCTTTCTGCAGTGTGAGGTCAACAACACTCATGAGCCACGTCGACAAGAACGAATAAACACAGGCAATTCACAGTCTGGCATTGAACTTTTGCATGCATCAGATTTGGTGAGAGGTGGTCAGGGAGCACTTCAGGGGTGAGCGGAGCGCATCACAACGGGCTCCATAGTCTCCCCACCGCTGCACTCCACTTTGATCATCGGGGTGCAGCAGGGGCAGACGGCTCTGCAGTGCCTGCTTGTGCGGGGTGCTGACTGTGCAGCTCAGGCTTGAGGTTCTTGCAGTGTCTGGTGTGGGTTTGGTCACCACATGCAGGTGACATACTTAGACTGTGCCAGGCATACCCCACCGTGCCCTGCCAGTGGAGCTGTCTAGCCAGAATGACCTTCCTTCAGGGTCAGAAATCTGCAGCCAGCCAGCAGTGGCACCCGGCAGGCTGCCAGCCACATTGCCAGATGCCAATGGCGCCATGGTGGGATTGGCCCACAGCTGGAATGACCCAGCGCTGCTGGAGACACTGTCAGTGCTCAGACTGTTGACGCTGCTGGAGGCATCCAGAGGTTGAGACATCAGCAGGCCTGCAGCTGAGTAAGCTTCAGGGAGGGCGCCTTGCTAACGGCAGCATGCAAACAACCCAGCCATGAGAGTTGACGGAAGCGCCTGGTGTGGGCGCAGCAGCACACAGGATGGGCACTGCATGTGACCCTCTAACTAAGGGAAGTGGCCCTGCAAACAGATGCTGGCAGCACCTGTCAGCCCAGTGCAGAAGTACAGGGGCCTTGCCTAGAGGGCGTCCAATGCGGCTTGCGGACTGAGGTGAGCCGAAAACAGATGCAGAATTGAACAGCGGGTCGGTGGGCTGTGAGCTCAGAGTACCTGCACCACGTGTAACCAGCAACCTGGAAACACAGGGGGCATCCTGATTGCATGATGCAGTTGGGCTGCCATGCTGGGACGGCTCAGGCAGCAGCATACAGACCCACAGCTTGGAGATTGTCAACCTCCAAGGCTTTGATACAGCCCGAGGGAAAGGCAGCCTGCATCACGACCTGCATCAAGCCCCATGCTGTGGCAGGACACATCGCTTGACGACAGACTCAGGTGGACATCGTGCGAGAGCCCTGAGAGTAGCCTGAGGTCACCTGATGACAGTGTTGAAGTCCCAAAGGCTGATGATGCGCCCAGGTCCTGCCCCACTGAGTGTACTGGGTGCCCCATCATGGGCCCCTGCCCTGCTGGCAGAAACCCGTGCCCCTTGACATACACAGGGTTGGCCAGGCCCAGCAAGTGCTGCGAGGCTCTGGTGAGCTGCCTCAGCATGGCAAACCCCTTGAAGGTGCCTGCAGCACAATATGACATGACTCGTAGCACTGCAAGTGTCCCTTCACGCAGCCTGCACGTCAGCCCTTAGGCTCTAACACGGCTTTGCGCAGCACTGGCAGCCTTGGCTTGCCTGAGATGATGTCTGTTAGCAGGGACACTGCAAGCTCCA
Organism: Asterochloris erici; assembly: GCA_019693375.1. Lineage (NCBI taxonomy): Eukaryota > Viridiplantae > Chlorophyta > Trebouxiophyceae > Trebouxiales > Trebouxiaceae > Asterochloris > Asterochloris erici. The sequence goes on along the minus strand of JAAMXJ010000312.1, from coordinate 16,862 downwards.
GACTATCCTTGGAGCCGGCAGCAGTCACGCGGCATGGGTCTGAGCTCTGATCAATCTGCAGCCAAGCAAGCCCCATGATTGACACACAGGAAGCAGCCTCCTTGTTGCAGGGTTTCACAGAGACACTGATTGATAGGACATACATGGCAATCCGTGTGAGTCATGTGATCGCATGTCCTGCAGTCACCTGAATCATTGCTCCCGAATAGCTCTGTAGTGCCCGCACTGTCTCGCCCCCCTTGCCTATGATCCTGTAATCAGACAGGAGCTGCTGGCTCAGTCATACCTATGGGATACACAACTCAGCACCAGATGCAATTGGTTGCTCACAACATGGCGACCACAGCGGCAAGCACAGTCCACAGCTGCCTACCTGCCCACGCGGCTCTTGGGACATGACAGAGAGGCATGCTGCTGCTCATGCTGCAGGTTGCTTGCTGGGTCCTGCATGGCTGCTAGGGGTGCAGACTACCCTTGCAGATGAGGAGCTGTCCCTGACTCTTGTGTTCTGGACACAGCCTGACAACCTAGGCAGCGCACTCAAGCTTATCAAGCCTTGAAGGGATCTCGATCAGGCCCACGATCGGACGCATCACAACAGTTGATCACCAGCCATGCAAGCATTCAGGCCGGCCCGAAAAATGCTGGTCAAAGGAACTGGATCAAGGCTCAACGGCGTGGTATCCGCGACGTAGCATGCATTAGCCACATTGCTGCTTCCCAGATTGGCTCTCACTCTTGACCATACATGTGACATACAATGTTAGATGCATCTCGATTGCTGCAGCTGAATGATGATCAAGCAGGCAGTTCCTCAGAAAGCGCAGACTTGCAGGACATGCAGGATGGCGGGGAGATTCTCTGGAGCCTGGACGCGGATGTGCCGGGCAGCGACTCAGATGAGCAAGCCCTCTGCCAAGAGGCTGCAAGTGCTGGCCATCTGCAGGCCGCTGGGGGCCTGCCCAGCCAGGCAGCTGACCAACTCATTCAGAGCCTGGTGCGCAGAGGCCACATCGCTCTGCCATGAAGGCGCAGCTGGGGGCAACAGCCAGTATGATGTGCTCAAGGGTGTGCCACCATGCAGTCAGGCTGGCTTGCTGCCATGCCGCTGAAGCTGCTGGCCCTTGCACAATGCTTCAGGTTCCCACAGCTGCCTCAGCAGCAGATGCCTGCTCTCTGCCCTGCAGGCAGAGGCGGCCACCCGGCCGGCAGCGCTGCAGGCCCTTGCTGGGGGCGCAGTGCATGCTGGTGACCTGACTGGCAGCGCCCAGTGGCCCTTGCTGCTCAAGCACCTGGCAGGCAGCGTGCAGCCACCTCAAATGTCTGGACCTCCCGGCAGCAGCGGCCAGCCTGCAGGAGGGACAGAAGCTGCTCACAGTCAGGACTGTTTGCAGAACAGCTCCAGGGGCACAGCCTCCCTCCCTGGTGGGTCACAGCCGTTGCCTGACGCACCACAGGACCAGCCATCTGCGGGCGCCCAGCAGCAGCCTGTGGCCGCACATGTGTTGACCCTGCAGCCCAGCTGGCCTGCCTCCAAGGCATCAAGCCCAGGCCCAGCACTGGCTCCGCACTTGCAAGCCACAAGCAGTCACAGGTGCACAGCTGTGGGGCAGAGACTCCCCCTGCTGCACCCTGCACCCAGCCGGGCCAGCACAGGCAGCCAGGAGGGAGAGGAGCCTGCTTGGCCTCCAGAAGACATTGATGCCTCTGCTGGGCATCAGGAGCTTGCCCTGAGGGCCCGGTCCGGGAGCGATCGCTTGAGAGATTGGCCTGCAGGCTTGCAGGCAGAGCTTGCCCCTGCTGCCTCTGCCCCTGGAAGCAGCAGGAGCCAGAGCAGTGCTGGGCTGTCTGTCCCTGCTGCCGCTGCAGGCAGTCAGGGCCAGAGCGGTGATAGGCTGCTGCCTTCTGGAGGCAGCTGTGCAGCATCATCTGGCGGAGACCTGGGGCAATGCCCTCAGCGGCCCAGCACCCCCTGCCTGCAGACAGCAGCCACCCTGCCTGGGGTTGCTGCCTTGGAGCAGCTGGTACAGGCGCCAGTGGGTCTGCCCAGCATGAGGAGGGCAGGCAGGGCAGCAGGCCTGGGCGCACGCTCTGCAATGAAGCCTGGCGCGCCTGCCACCCTGACATCAGCGTCAGGAGTAGAGGCGGCACAGCTGCCGCGCCTGCCGTCAGTAGCTGTCACCAATGGCGGCAGTCAGCGCAGACTGCCCCCCATCGGTGGCCCACCTGCGCAGCCAGCTGCCGGTGGTCTGCGCCGCAGCGGCGGACCTGCAGTGCAACAGCGGCAGCCCTGGCGTGTGACCGCAGTTGCAGACTGGGCTACCATGACAAGCTCGCCCAGTCGTGGCCTCATTGCTCGCGATCTGGGCCTGCAGTTGCACCCGCTGGGGCCTGGCGCAAATCAGCGCCGCAGCACCGGCGCCCTGCCACCCTTCAGGAGGCACACCACTGATGTTGTAGCCTTTGGCAGGCGGCGCACAGCGGATGCCGCACCTGATGCCGTGATCCCTGCAACAGCTGCTAGGAGGAGGGCTTCAGCTGACGCTGTACCAGTTGGCAGGCCCGCTGGGGAAGCCAGCAGTGGCAAGCGCACCCAGCGAAAAGCTCTGACACCAAGCATGGGCGGCTTTGCTGCAGCCCGGCGGCGCATAACAGAGCGTGGTGGTGTTGCCCCAAGGCCAGCTGGGGGCTTGCCAGAGGAGCAAGGAGCGTCAGATGCCAGCCTGCAGCGGCCCGCTGCCGCAGCTGCTGCTGCTCCATCTCGGCAGCGCCACTGCCAGGCCACGGCCAGCCCAGCTGCAGAATCACAAGCAGCTGTGCCCCAAGGCCTCACCAGTTTGGCAAAGGTGGGGTCTCTTGTCACCAGCACGACTCCCGCTGAAGAGGTAGTGGCAATGCCAGTGCCAGCAGAGCAAGGGGTGCCCCCAGCTGGACCCTGGTCTGATGCTGGCAGCAGGCCAGCTGGCAGCAGCATTGTGCAGGGCGGCAGTCCCCGGCAGCCCAGCATGCAGGAGCTTTCGACGTTGCTGGCTGCCAAGCTGCTGCAGCAGGTCAAGGAGGGCAGCCCGGGACAGCTGGCGGAGCTGTTTGTGGTGCTGGTCATGCAGGCGCTCGTCCCTGGTGAACCCATTGTCCTTGCTGTCCCGGATGCTAACATAGGTTCTAGACAATGCGAGGCTCTGCATGTCATGGTCTTTAACAGCCAGTGCCAGGATTCTGCCTTCTCTGTCAGCCAGCTGTTCCTGGTGCCACCTTTATGGCTCAGCACTTGGCCCTGTGCCTCACGGCTCTCCCCTTGGCCTTGTGCAGCGCCAGGCCATGTGTGTGTGCTGCAGGAGGGCGGCAGGACGCCGGGCTGTGGCCACTGCTGCTCACCGCTCTCCAGGAGCTGCCGCGGCAGTGCCACTTCCTGAGTGCACAGCAGCTGCAGCAGGTCTGCCTGGCCGCTGCCCAGCTGCTCAGTCCTGATGCGCCCAGGAGGGCGAGCAGCTGGCGACAGCCTCCAGCTGGCCCGCAGCTGCTTGCTGGGCGCACGCAGGCTCCCCTGATGCAGCTGTGCCAGCTGGACAGCGGCCTGCAGTGGTGGCGCCTCTGGGCCTCTCGCAGCCTCCTTGCAGTGGTGCGCTGGCCTGGCTGTGCCTTTAAACGTGCTTTGCCAGTCATGTGCATGCCTTTCGTACCACATCAGATGGTCAATGTCTTGCTGTGCTGCAAGTGCATTGGGACCCCTCGTTCCAAAGGGAATGACCATGCATGGCGAGGTGCATGCCGCCTTGGATCGCTGATCCATTGCATGTCTTCTTATGCTGCAGAGAATCCCAGGCGCCCTTTCAGCCTGTGGTGTGCTGGCAGAGCTCGTCAGCCTGTGCCGCGACCTGTCTGAGGGTCGGCCAGCACAAGGGGAGGATGCCCCGTCGCTTTGTGATGCTGCAGTGCAGATCTACGGCAGCGTACTCGGGCTGGCTTGCGGGCGCGCTTGCTTTCCCGTCACCCTTGCTGGTGGAGGGGAGGTGCGTGGCTGAACAGTCGCCTGACTGCCATGTCTGTGACGAGGTGCTGAGTGCGTGCTGCAGCCTGGTCAGTCATGTTGCTGGCAGGGGATGGACAGACAGCCCTTGCTTGCAGCAGAGAGGCAGTGGGTGGCACCATGCCCTGACGGCGCCGACTGCAATGTTGTTGATTGTCTCCTGACTCCTGATCTACCCCCAGAAGCTGGCCTTGCTGCCAACTCACACCCAGCACGCTGTGTCAGTCACGTCTGAATGAGCTATTTCATGTGCAGGTGGATCTGAATGCAGCCATGAGCATGCTAATTGCCATCCACCAGCAGCATCCCATGCCGAGCCAGCATGCAACACAGGCGCCACCTGCAGCCAGTGCAGGTGTGGCTGCAGCCCATGCCGCGCTTGAGACCCTGGCAGAGCAGCAGAGCAACAGGCGCGTGCCCCTCTTCACCGCGCAGCATGTTCTGCAGCTGCTTGAGCCGGCCGGGGTTGGTGGTGGGCTTCAAGGGCTCCAGCACAGCAGCCCAAGCGCCGGCAGGAGGTGGGTTGCCACCATCCCAGTGCTGGCTTGCTCCCTCTTGACAATCCTGGGTGCCCCTGCTGCTGCAGGACCATGTGCTGTCTGTATGTTTCCAAAGCTGAACCTGGCCTGCATACATGAGGCACCTGTTACTTCCTTGGCGTCCCTCTGTGTGTGGAAAGAGCACCTGCTGCCTGCAGGCACCCCTGGGGAATCCTGGCCTGCCTGTGGCAGACGCGCTCTGGCTGCCTTCTGGTGCTGGCTGACCACGAGCCGGCCCTGAGTGCCTGGGCAGCTGTGTGCATGCGAGGCAGCACGGTTCTAGCAGCCCTGCCACAGATCCTGTCTGGCAGCGTCAGCAGAGACGAGGCCTGCAGCTGCTGCCAGGCGCTGGGGCTCCTGGGCAGGCAGCATGCAGGTGGGGAGCTGCCGAGCACTGCGGGCACATGCCTGTGCCACAGCTCGGCAGTCCAAGCATGCAGGGTGCCGCAGGCATCTGTGCATGCCCTGCTGCCCAAGACGCGGTCGTCTTGACCACATGTTGCCGTGTCTCAGGGAACTCCTGGACTGCACGGCAAGTCCGGATGAGTTCTGCTCCAGCGCCTGCCCAGCGTGGCAGAGCCAGCTTTGTCTTGCTGCAGGTCAGCGGAAGCTGCAGGGAGCAGGCCTCGTGCAGCAGCTGGTGACCGGGATGAAGCAATGTGCTGCCGCGCCTCAGCTTCCCAATGAGCTGCTGTGCGTGCAGCAGGCTCTGGAGGGCTGCCTGCTGGAGCTGAGCAGCACCCCTCTGGGGGCGTACGCTGTCAGTCAGAGCAGGCTGGTGCTGCACATGTGTGCCGAGCGGTGAGATAGGCAGTTTGACCGCCCCACACGCCTGCTCAAGCCAGCAGCTTGGCAATGCACAGCTGACACTTTCCCTGTGATGCGCAGGCTGGCTGTCTGCTTCAGGGAGCAACCTTCAGAAGAACATCGTACCATGCAGCTGGCCAGCGGCTTTGCCCTCACCACGGCAGGTCAGTCACAGCCAGCAGCCAACAAGGTTGCGGGGTTCACGCTCCGGGCATTGATGTCTATGGCAATACATTTATGCGTGTCCATGGTTGCAGTGGCACCCCTCAATCTGGGTCCCTGCTGCTGCAGGGCAGCATGCATTGGTGGCTGCTGGGCTGCCACAGCTCCTTGTGGCCAGGCTGAGGGGGCTGCTGACTGCTGAAGCTCAGGAACTGGACCCATTTGCCTCTGCTCCAGCTCTTCGGGCCGTGGAGGTCAGCCAGGCCTGCACCTTGCTGCCTGCAACATACCAGCTGTGCTGCACTCTGGTTGAGCTGCCTATAGCACCATCTCATGCTGGCGATATGTTGGCCTGACAGGGTCGAGCTGCTCAGGGCCTTGCACATGTTGGCAGGCTCACCCCGGCTGCTCTACATTGCTGGGCCTCTTGCCATGATGTCACGCATGCAGGGAATGATGAGCTGGGCTGGCTTCCTACAAGTGCTGCTGCAGCAGCACCTGGCTGCTGGCTGCCTGGGCCGCATGGGAGGGAGGTCAGTGCTCCAGGTGCGCCCAACATTCACTTCGGGCACCACCTCCATTCTTCCTGTTGCTGTCCCGGCTCAAGGTCCTGCCTGCCCTCGACACTCCTGCGAGACAGCGCACATGTCTGCACACGTGCCGCACTCCAAGGCGTCTGTGTCCTTCTGGCTTCATACCCTGTGACTGGCTCAGCTTGTGCCGTACCGTCCATCCTGTGCTGCCTGCAGTCTGTGGTGGGCCTGCTGGATGCGCAGGCCTGCACTGCAGAGGGCCTGCAGCCTCGTCTGGCTGCAGAGGCAGGCCTGCAGGCGCTGCGAGCCTGCTCTGGGGAGCTGCACGCCTTTGTGCAGCTGTGGACCCATTTACAGCTGGGGCAGCGCCTGCAAGCACTGAGCCTGCAAGGTAAGCCTTCACATGCCGGAACACACAGTGCCTTGCCTGGGCTTCCACTGCATGAAAGCCAGCCTGTCCCCAGCAGCCCCTTTAGCAGCAGGGCAATCAATGCTGAACTGGCCGGTCAAGGCACTGGCAACTGGGTTCCGCATGCCAGACGATCAACTCGCCACTCTTGTAAGAGACGCTGACGCGCATGTCCTGACTGCAGGCTGGGAACTGGGAGAGGCTGCTGCAGAGAGTTTGGACTGGCTGCAGTCGTGCCAGTGGAGGCAGCTGCCTGCCACTTGCTGCAACAACTTGGGTGCTGCCGAGCCTGGGAGCGACATGGGAGTGATGGCCGCCAGCAGGGTGGCTGCCCAGGCAGCAGCCGACCCGGGCATGCGCGACCCTACCAGGTGGTGGCGAGGAGCACAGGAGGTAGGGCGCTCCTCTCCTGCCAAGGGCCATCTCGCACTGACTCGCAGACGCAGTCAGGCATCATGCTATGCGGCGCACATCTCAAGGTGTCTCGCTCACATCAAGCTCACATGCATGCTGCGCATGACGCCCCTGCTCTGATGGCAGCCTCCAGGCGCTGCCAGTACAGCACCATGGCCTTGCTGCGGTGCGGTGCCGCTCACGCCAGCTCTACAGACATGAATCCACATCGAATATTGTTTCACGTCCTGCAGGCGCTGCTCCATGACATAAAGCAGACTCATTTGCCCCGCATGGAGCTGTCGCTGTTGCTGCAGCGGCTGCTGCTGGTGGCCATGACATCATCTGAGCTACAGGACCCTGTGCTGGCGTCATTCAGCTATGCGGGGTGCAGCCAGGGCCTGCCGTGGCTGCCGCTGCAGGCTGACGTTGTTGCAGCACATGCTAAGGGGGGTGAGGCAGCTTCCCTGTTTCTTTGCTTGGCAAGCTGCAGTCAGGTCAGCCAAGCAGCTCATAGATACTGCACTGACAGCTTGAAGGAGCCCTTGCTAACCTCGCTGCACCCCAGGTGTAAAACGCTCAAGCGCATGCATCTGCCCTGATCCTACCCTGGTGCCAACGCAATGCAGGTGTGCACAAGTGGAGCGATGCTGGCAGAGCTGCAGCTCAAGCAATTGCTCAAAGCATGCTGAACACACGAGCTACTCCTGAGCAGAGCATGCTGCAGCCCCCAAGTCCTCGTCAACAAGGCAGCACCAGCAGCTTGCAGATGCAAGCTGGCCCTGTGCTGGGTGGTCAACCCCAGATCAGTTCGGGGCAGCAGCAAACACTTCAGCAGCGATTGGAGGTTGGCACTGGCTCAGGCCCTCAGGGAGGAGCTGCAGGCGTCCTTGGCAGCCCTTCACAGGCCTGCCATGACCTTTTGCAGCTGCTGGGGCAGATGCAGAGAGCTGTCATGTCAGGGCAAGCAGACAAACAGCAGGTGGGTGCTGCAGCCCTGGCAGGCCCCTGGTGCCTCTCCCTGCTCTGCCTGCAGCCACCTGGTGGCAAGTGGATGCGTGCTTTGGCAGTGACCAAGCCTCCGCAGCACTCTGCAGGAGTTTGACTGGTTCGTTGCAGCCCTGTGGCGGGCACTGGGGCAGGGCAGCTTGTCCCAAATCCCTGCTGTGCTGGCAGCGCTCACACAGGCCAAGGTCAGCTGCAACTGGCTGAGGCTTTACGAACCAACCTGATCACCTCTGACCTTGAACTGCTCAAGCAACAGACACGTCCTTCCAGCATGCAGGCTGCCCAGTATCTGTGGCCGAACTGGAGCTCTGCAGTTGCTGGCGATGCAGCCATGTGCCAACTCCATCAAGTAGTGGAGGAGGCAGCCATAGAACAGTTTCCTGCTTTGGTAGTGCAATTGACAGAGGCAGGCACCTCCCTCAGCAGCTTCACGCGGGGGTGTCTGGAGCACTGTTTCATGACAATGCTGCTGGAGAGAGAGGTGTGCCACTATCTGGCACTGTCTCTGGTCATGGGGCCTGACTGGCAGCTGTACTTCACACTTGCAGTCCTGCATCACATTGCCCTCAGCCCAAGAAACCCCACATCCGTCAGCAGTATCACCAGCCTACCTAAATGCCTTGCAAATTTCAAAGCAGCAGAGCATCTCCCTTTCATGTTCAAGCTGCAGTCCTCTTACCAAAACAGCTTCAAGCACCTTGTGGGAGGCATTCACCCACAAGGGGTGAAGTAAACAGAGTTGACAGATTCGAATTGCACACAGACAGTTTGCAAAGCATCACAGAGTCATGTTGAAATGATGTCAGCTCAAGATGATAAAATAGTTACCCTCAATGGCTCAGCAGTACAAAATGTGGACTGCTGGCAGGAAGACAACGAAGTCATGAAGGAGGACATCGAAGTCAACAGGGACCAGAAACAAGAGAGTAACAGGATGCAGTTTGAGCTGAAGGCTGCGGCTACAACAGAACATCAATGGTCTGCAACCTGGGGCAAGGCAACTGGTGGTTGGCTGTCTACCATCCTGTGCAAGGGGCTCAGTGCTTGCCAGGCACCATTGCCGTGCGTGCTGCCACAGCCTCTTTTGCATCCACCCAGTGTGGCTCGGCATTCGCAGGGGAGGCCTGCTCAGGAGGTGGCCGGCCCTCCGTGTCCTGCAGCTCATGGAGGCTGGCTGCACCAAAAGGGGCAGCCGCAACTTTCTGGGTGCTGCGCTGCTTTGCTGGGGCCGGCCGACCTGCATGGGAGGGCAGCAGGGTGGCGCTGGACTGCTTGAGCATTTTAGGAGCTCAGGCAGCCAGCAGACAGGCCAATGGCAGCATCAGGCAGCCACTTGACATCAGAGCATGTACAGCTTCAAGCAGCCAGGCATCAGACTCACCTGCAGAGTCCACAGGCGCTTCTGTTGGTGCCACAGGCTGCTGCACCGACAGCGGCCGTGACGCATCCACTGAGCTGGGGGTGGGGCGGGCTGCAATGCAAGAGCTGAAGGTCGGCCTGCAGGCCCACATCACCGAAGGGCAGCACGCAGGTCCTGCCAGTCATGCATGACACTGGAGAGTGCTGACAGCTGCTTTGTACGCGCCTGCCATGTGACCGCAGCAGGCTTGTGTACAGCAGCACAGAGCAAGCTTGATGGCCCATTTTGCACGCAATGCAGCGCACCATAGCCCTGGCGCTCGTGAGGGTCTGGCCGGGATGGGCATTTTGCCGCTGTCAGGTCTGGCTTCACAGCAGCTGCCTCAATTGGAGCCACCAGCACGCGCTTAGACCTGGGGCCTTTCTCTGCATGCATGAGTGAGATCAGATGCTGCTCTGGCACCCTCATGAAACCAGCTGCGTTGCGTGGCAAGAAAGGGCGCGTGCAGTTACGCAGTTTGATGGACAGATCCTGGCTGGCATGAGCGCAGTCCTCAGCCAAAGCTCAGTGAAGCTGCCCATGGAAGCATCTGAGGCAGGACTGCGCTGCAGGCTGTTGCTCACCTCTGTTGCCCTTCTGCTCTGCTGTGTCAGACTGATCAGCGTCGACGGGAGCTGGGTTGGGCTTGGGGTCATGCCCGCTTTTGAGAGCATCAAGCGAACCCGAGTTTGCACTGTCGTCTGCAGGCTGCAGCAGGCAAAGGCCTCAGAAGCAGCAGCATGCAGTCAGATCCATGCACAACAAAGACAGGGCCAACATGTGTGTGGGGCAGCCAGCTGTGCATCAGTGGCATTATCAGGAGAGCAGGCAGCAGCTGACTAAGCAGCAAAGAGAGGGGCTCCAGCCGTGTCAGCAGCACAAATGCAGAAGCATGCCGCGAGGGGGAAGATAGAGGGTCCTCGGACCGTGATACAAAACATGGCAAAGATGGCAAGCAGCGAGCTCCATGAACAGAGCCACAGCCCTCCCAAAAGGTGTTGCAAAGGTTGCAGGTGCCTGCACAGCCTGACCTGTTTGCGTTTCTGGGGCGCTCCACACTGCTGGACGCGGCCCTGTTCCCCATCAGCTCCCTCCCCCTCAAACTTGTGGGGTTCCTTCACAGCTTGCAGGTGGGTCTGGTGCCGAGCAGCCGCCTGCAGTGGTCTGGAGGACAGACTGGGCCTGTGCCAGCAGGGTCAAAGCGAGGGGCGGGCCGGTGGCACTGGGCGCATCAGGCTGCAGGGATCAGCGGGGCCAACTTCATGGGAGCAGGCAACCTCGGCTGCAGTGCAGGAGGGGGCTTGACTGTTGCCCGTCTGCAGCATACCTGGAGCAACTGATGTCGATTTGCTCTGTGGCAAGCACCGGGGGCAGCACACGCACCTGCTCAAGCGGGCGCTGTGCAGCGCGGGAGCGCTCCATGGACGAGGCATGCTGCAAGTGCTCCTGTGTGTCGTTCATGTCAAGTCCTGGAACAATGTCAGGCTGCTGCTCGGCCACAGCCTGTCGCAGCCGCGCTCCAGGTGCCTGACTGGGATCATCTGGCTGTGCAGCTGCATACAGGCACACTTCTCTCAGCAATTCAGATGCTAGGCAAGCAGCAGAGTTTTGTAGCAGCAGTTTTGGCCACCTGTGACAAGCTCCACTTGCTCTTGATAATCTGACTTGGCTCCCGCCTGCAGCATGTTGTGGACCTGCATGCAAGTAGGATTTCATCCAGTGAAGATGACAGGATGACTTGGGATGATACATGGGACGCACCCCTGCCCCATGGAGACCCGCAGCCTGTCTCAGAGCCTGCTGCCCCTGGGCATCTGTTGAATGCTGCTTGTGAGGCCGTCGGTCAGCCATAGACTGCACTCTAGGGTGTAGCAGGCGTTGGATTGGCCAGCTTTGGCTGCTCGGAGTTTGGGAGAAGTCAATGTGCTCCTTTTCTGTAAACAACACCTCTGGCTCCTTGCCGCAGCAGGCATTGCCGAAGCCTCGCATGCAGTCTAGAATGACAACGGCTGGCAACACAGAGGAGAGCTTGGCACCTCTGAATGCCGGAAGCAGCACTTCATTTCACCTCGACGCAATGCTGGGAAAGACTCAGCAGTCCTGGAGCGGTATGCTGAGAGTGCTCTGCTACAAGGCCATATTCTAGCTTTTCAGGGGCTCGCATCTGCAGCTGTCACAGAGTTCCAGCACAATGAGCATGCCCCTGCAGATATACAGAAGCGCAACAACTACGCCCTGGGCATCCTCTCACTGTTCATTCTGCTGGCCTTCGGCATTGCCTTGATCATTTTCTTGGTGGACCCTGATGCCCTGCTGCCGGAGCGCCACCTCACATTCCTGGTGGTGAGCCTGTGGCTGCCGAGCCATGCACAGAGTGCACGGCGCAGCCTGCTCTGCCTGATCGCAGAACCACCCTCTGTCTCAGGCAGCTGGTGGAGGTCAGGCATCTTGTGATCAGCAAGGCTAGCCTTGTGCAGCGCTGCACAGCACTGCTTGCATCTCAAGCACATGGTTCTCCACAGATTGGCAGCCTCTTGGAGTGCTGTCTGGTGAGCCTGGCCTGTCTGGCCAGCGCTCAGCAATTCAGGGCGTTAGCTGTGGTCAAGCCATCAGATGCAGCTCCCTTGCAGGCCTTTTGCGAACACATGCATGAGGCATGTTGCCTTCTACCCATGGACTGCCTACCTGCAGATTGCCTCATGAAATGCCTACAGGTGGGGGACTGGGGCAGAGATGGTCAACTCAACCAGACAGAGGTGGCACAGGCCATGGCGCGAGTCGCGGACGCATATGCGCCGTCCTTCATCATCAGCACAGGTCAGCATGCGATTGGGTGCAGGTGCTTTGCGCTCATGTGCTTTGCGCTGCATGCGGCTTCCCCTTGTAACGACACACACCGTGCCTCACGTCGCCTCTGCCTGCTAGGTGACAACTTCTATGAGTCTGGGCTCCTCAGCGTGAATGACACACAGTTCACAACTTCATTCACAGACGTATATGACTCGAGGAGTCTCCAGGCAAGAATACATCTGCCCTGGATCTGTCCCATTCACGCTCGCAGCTGTTGCCCATGCTTAGGCGAGCCCTGCAGAGCCCCACATGTGCTGTGCAGGTCCCCTGGTTTGCCGTGTTGGGCAATCATGGTGAGCTGCTGTTGCCAACCTCCCGCCAGCAGCCATGACAGGTTGGCTACCTGCCACCGCGCACATCCCAAGCTGGCATTTGTCATATCGGCATGCCTGCTCAGTTGTGGGCACAGGATCTGTGTATTGTGCGTACAGCCACAATGTCTCGCCACCTCCATGTTGTCGTAGGCCCCGGTGCAGCTGCCCAACCAGCCTCTTGCCTGCAGACTATGGTGAGTGCTGGACAGAAGAGGACTGCCAGGCCACGCTGGAGAGGTGCACCCCAGACAACCAGCCCTGCTATCTCTCACCTGCCCACCAGGTGTGCAGGACTACGGCAGCAGACGTGCTCGCCATGTCTTGATCTTGTACAGGCCGCCGCCGCTGCAGCCTGCCACTTCGACTGTCTCAACCTTCGCAGAGCGCCGGGCAGAGCCTGTTCATCCCTGACTGCACGTGATCTGGCATGCTTGCAAGGCATACCAGTCTTTGCCTGGCCCACAAAACTGTTGTGCCCCAGAGGCAGCGCTGCCTAAGATGTAGGCCGCTGCTGAACCCCACCTGGCAGCTGGCATCAGGACAGCGTTGAACTGGCCAGAACGCACCACTCGCCAGCAGCCAAGTGCTGACCTAACCCCCTGCTCCTGCAGCTGGATGTTGGTTTGCGGGAGAGGGACCACAGATGGCACTGCGCGCGCACTTTTGAGAAGCAGCACAGGCAGCAGGAGATCGAGATCTTCTTCATTGACACCAACCCGGCAATTGAGGCATACCAGACTGCACCCTTTGCAGACAACAAAGGTGCGGCGCAGCATGCTATGTGGGGAACTCCTCTGCTGCAGGCCCAGGACCCGCGGGGTCTGAGCCTGTTTGATGTAACTGCAGCACTGATGGCTGGCTCTGGGCACCTCACAACAGCCTCCAAGAAAGAACATGGAATTGCCCTTCTGTGCATACAACATCAAGGAGCAGCTCATTGTCAGCCAAGTCCTGCTTTGTGTGTGCGTGCGTGGCCTGAGCCTACCATCCTTTCCCCCAGATTGTGCAGTCAGCATCCAGGAGCAGATCCTTTGATGACTTGTCCTATGGGGACAAGTTGGACATGGCCTCTTCAGCCCACCCAGCTGCAGGTAGACCACCTGTGCAGGCGGCATCGCAGAGCAGTCCTGGGATGAGAATCTGCGGGAGCTGACAGCCAAATTGGCGGCCTCGGAGGCCAAGTGGAAGGTGGTGGTGGGGCACCACCCCGTGCGCTACAGCAGCTCATTTGCCCTGACCACAGAGCTACTGGACACCCTGGAGCCTGTGTTGGAGCAGTACAGGGTGGACGCATACTTCTCAGGTGCGGGGCTGTGCCTTTGCATCTAGGGGGGTGGGTCTGCTGTGGGGTGGCAGATGATGTGCAACAGATTCCCCCATGTGCCCTCAAGAAGATGGCATGATGGGGGGGGAATGCTCTGGGTCAGCAGGGGACCAGGGGTGGCTTCTCAGGTGCTTGAAGGTGCCAGCACCTCTGCAGGGGCTGCTGTGAGGGCCAGCCTGGGATGTCCAGGTGCACTGGCGAGATGACGAGGGCATGCCTATCCCACATGCAGCTTTGCGCTTCTGGTCATGATTGGGTTTGGGAGTGCCTGGCCCCTTTTGCCTCAGGCAGACAGTGGCCTGGGCTGTCCATACTCAGCAGGGCACCACAGGGTGTGCCCCTGGCAATACAGGCGTGCCTACTTGTCAAGTTCACAAGTCATCTCTCAGGAGTCATCTCTCAGGCTGGCCCTCAATGCCAGGCAGGTGCCTTCATCCTTGTCATGATGTCACAATCATGTTTCGGCGCCACCTGCTCTCATCTGAAGCTCAGCAGCAGCATGCCATCTTTAAAAGAGACAAGGTGCCTACTTGGTTGGCTGCACGACTTGCTCAAGGCGGCTGAGAACACAGTCCTGCTTTGCAGGCCACGAGCACAACCTGCAGTATTTACATAGAGACGGCAGCACTGTGCACTATTTTGTCAGTGGTGGCGGTTCCCAGGTCAGCTACGACAGCCTTGGAAACTTCACTACTGGCGGCTCTCAGTTCTGGAGCATCAATTCAGGTGTGCCACATGCTCTGCGCATTGACTGCCCTCCTTTGCAGCTGTGCGCAACATCAGCTGACCTGCTGACATGTCTGATGCAGGATTTGCAATAGTGGACATGGTGAGCACCCTGCTACCTTGATTGCTTGTGCTGCTCTGCAATGGCAGAGCCGAGTCTTCTCAGTACTGGTTGCATGCGTGTGTTTACATGTTGGTCTGTCTGAAATTGAATGTCTGCCTTGCTTTTGCTGCAGGAGGATGACGAGATGACTGTGGCTTATGTTGGCATCACCAGGAAGGAACCTCTACTCAGAGTGAAGATCAGAGAACAGTTACAGCACAGTGACTGGGAACTCTTCTAACTTGCAGCACTTTGGTAATGTTGCAATGCATGTGCTATCTGCTGTTTAATTGCTTCAAGGTCAGCCTTTCATTGTTCACTGCCCTGTGCCCTTTTGAAAGAACTACATGAACATCTGTTGAGGGCCTGGTGGTGCTTATGCAGATATGTTAGGTGCCGCGGGAATGAACAGGGCCACTCAGGTGCACATGTGCAAGCACCCACGCAGAACCAGTGGCCTTTCAAAATTAGGCTTCCTAGGTAAACAGAGGGAGGGGAGGTGCCAGCAGCTCAGGCGCAGGGGGCATGCTCGTCTGGAAGCGCTCAGGACTGACTGACAGAATGCTGGGTGTCTGGGGCCCACGTGGGGAAAACCACTTGCTGACAGAAGGCCTGCTGCTGCCCTGCGCAGCAGCGCTTCCAGGCGAACACGGGGATGTGCCATTGAGCCTCCCAAGGGCCTCCAGCAGAAAGTGAAAGCGCCCCGGCTTGCCATGTGTGCCAAATAGGCCTGAGCCGCTGCCACTACTCGATTTGCTGATGCCACGCCCCGACCGGACGCTGTCAGACCCCAAGGACACCTCACGGTGCAGGTGGCGATCTGCGGTAGCCTTGCGGCGCATGCCACCACCCACGACCGGGTTGCTGGCCCGAGCGGGGGCCGCTGGCTGGGCAGGTGCTGCTGTTGCCGGCAGCTCCTCCTCCGCCGCTGCAGCTGCCTGGGCCTGCGCCTGCACTGTCGCGCGGGCCTGCGCAAGGGCCGCAGCTGCGGCTGCAGCTGCAGCTGCCCTGCGCTGCTGTGAGGGGCGCCCATGCGCCTTTCGACGTGCCGCGCCGTTCAGACGTGGGCTGATGGGCATGGCTGCCAGCTCTGCTGCTGTGACGGCAGCCAGTGCCTGAGTGCAGGCAGCAGCAGGTGTTACGAGATGCCTGGGCAGCTGTTTGATCGCAATCCGCACACCAGTACCTCAAATACAGCACAGCTGTGTTCACATGTCTGCATTGGTCCCCTCGAGGAGCCAGACACCGCACCAGATCTGAGCTAAGACCAGCCTGTATGATGGTCGCCCATAAGCAACTTCAGTGGAGATGGTGCAGCATCCCACCCCAGCTCTATCTAGGCAAGCAGCGAGACTATGGCTCAGGTCGGCTCACCCTTGCCACTGCAACGTCCTCTTCACTCCTGGCTGGCAGGGCGCCCGACCAGTTACGCTTCTTGGGTAAGACGGAGTCCAGGTCATCGATGGCGCCTGCAGCATCAGTGGCCCTCTGTCAGCCAGCCCCTGACCAAGCTGTGGGGGCTCCCCATGAGAGACCACACCGAACTCTTCTGGGCCGTGCTCCTCCCAGTGGTGCATGAAGGCAGCTCCAAGAGCAACAGAGCAGACATCTGGTGTCTTGCAGGCAATGATGTATTGCACGAGGCCGGCCCTGCCGACAATGCCGTGCAGATTGTACAAGCACGCCTCAGGACACGGCATCCCTGCCATGGAGAGTGTTGCGGGGTCAGGCATTCCAGCTGCGCAGGCTGCTGCAGGCGTGCCACGCCTTGCCTGCATCCTCCTCTCCATCGCTGTCAGTCAGCTTCGCAGCGTCCTCAAACTTGGTGGGAACCCGCACGCGTGTGGAGGTGCGCGTGGTGGGCACCAGGGGCTCTGCCAGGGCGACCTTCTGCCGCTTAGCACCCTGCAGCAGGGTGCAGAGGCTGCTCACAATGCAGTTCCCAGAAGGCCACTGACAGCTCCAACAACCATGGGCACAGAGCCACCCTTTGCAGTTGCAGAAGGCTGGGACATGACCATGAAGTCGTGACCATCATCACCTGCCTGCTGTCAGTCCACTCGCTGTCACCCCTCTCGGGCGCTACTGTCGCATATCGCAGGCCAACTTGTTCCAAGCTCTGGTCTTCAAGCAAGGCATACTGCTCCCCAGACCCTTTACCGCAGGCACCAAAACCTATTGGAATCAACACGCCACACAGCCTGCACACAACGAGGTCCTGAGCAGCCTGCAAGCTGACCTTCCAACGTCCCCGCCCACCCCCCCGGC
>JAAMXJ010000311.1:36320-147413 GCA_019693375.1 Asterochloris erici | reverse complement strand
TCTGAACCCATCACATGCTGGGATGTGATGGGTTCATCACCAGCAGCTCAGGCACTGCTGCTTCCAGTCTAGAACAGCACATCCTGACCTGCTTTCAGCGAAGGACCCAACTGACGAGGCAGCCCTCGTTGAGCTGTACGCTGGCCTCACCTGGGCCTGAAGGACTGCAACGAGCCCTGGTGTCTCAGGCACTCCGCCCTCCTCAGTCTGCATAGCTGCCTCCCTCCAGACCACCGCCCGCGCCTCAAACTGCACCTGCAACAGAGGGCACGCAGCGGGTTGACACAACATCGCTGCAGAGCGGCCCGTTGCAACGCCACAAAGGCCATGGGCCTGCACATGATATCTGAGGCTATATTGGCATCAGCTGAGCCAACTCAAGCTTGCGCACGGGAGCATGTTGAAGGATACAGAAGCAAAGCAGTCAAGAGCACTGCTGCACGTCCAGACGTGCGACAGGCACCCCCACATCTGCTGCCAGACACTACTGGAAGCAACCGGGACCCAACCCTCAGGGCTCTGAAGTTGGACAAGTAGCACTCAGGCAAAGTCAGCCCCAGCTGAACCAGACAGCTCACCTCAGCGGCAGGCAGGTTGGTGGCCGCACGTGCCCTGGTGGCTGCAGCTGCGCCCTGACCCTCCAAGTCGCGAGGAATCTCACTGCTGTGTGCCAGCGTCTCAGGCTCCACCTGCAGCGTACGGCATGCAGCCAGTCGTTTGCAGCCCTGAGGCAGTATAGACATCCTGCAGATGAGCATCCTTGAGGACATCCAGGTGCAGCGGCTGAGGAGGGTGCATCTGCAGCCACAAGGCGCACTTCAATTTGAAACTCTGCTGCTGCAGAGGTCAGCCTGTGCAAGGTTGCTCAGGAGCTGCTGCCAGGGTTGTGTTCTGTCCAACCTAGGGTTCACTGCCCCTACACCCAAATTCTCAGCATGACTGCACCGTGGAGGCAGCAATCCTGCATGCTTCACTGCAGATGCTGCTCCCTGATGCCAGCAGACTTGGTGACATGGGGAGCTGATGTCCCCAGCACTGGTCTGACCGAAGCAGCGCACCTGAGCATACCCCGTGCCCTGCTCATCCTGGTCTGCTGCCCCTGGCGCAGGAGCTGTTGTGTCAGCTGCCTGGGCAGCCACCTTTGAGTGCAAGTCAGCCTGTGCCACCACAGGAGGCCGCACACCCTCTGCTACTGCGGGTGGCGCTGGCTGGGGGTCAGCCAATGGCACCAAGGGGGGCGCAGCGACCTCTGCCGCGGTCCCTGGCAGCAGGGCAGCCTCTGCTGCCGCTGCGGCTGCCTTGCTGGCGCTCTCTGCTGGCAGGCTGTCCGTGGTCGGTGGCTCTGCAGCGCGGCTGTCACGCAGAGTTGAGGTGCGACGGGATGGGATCCCGGAGGGGCCGCCCACAGGCCTCTGACTGCCTCGTGTAGGCAGTGATGAGCGGCGCGCAACAGGCTCAGCCAGAAACTCCATAGCCTGCACATGGAGATGAACTGCAGTTGCAAGAGGTGGGAGCTCTGGGTGCAGGGGGCCAAACTGCAGGGTGGGTGTGGAGCAGTCTTGATGGTGTCTCGCGCAACTTGACAACATGGCTTTTGCGGCACACAGCCGCGGCCTGGCTGTGACCCCATGTGCTGATAGAGGGCTGCACCATGGCTACTGGGTGCCGAGCACTGGCTATCAGCTGGGGCCACTTCAATGTGGCAAGGATACATTGATCTGTGGTGCTTGAGGTCAGCCAGAGGGAGGCAGTCACAGCAGGAGGTGTGTGTCTAACACTGAGCAGATGCTGCTGTCTTGCATCTCCTAGCTCTTGACCACCCGTGGTGGAAGTGCCTCACACAATCATGTGCAGATTGGGCAGACTAACCTCTGGCTCCTTCACATGTATGACGTTGAGACCCTGCACCTTCTTCAATGCTGGCACCAGATGCTTCTTGTCGGCGGGGTTGAAGGTCAGCACCTGCAGCCAGCGGGTCTTCAGGGCAGATGTGAGACCCAGCAGCACAGCCAGGCCTGAGCTGTCAAGAGGTGCCTGCTGTGAACAAGAGTGCCTCCACAAGCATTGCAGACGCCCTCAGCTTTGTGAGCTGGAGCAGCAGCCGGCTTTGGTCAGCTTTGCAGCAGCCACAGAGCCATGTCCGCTCTCCATCATTGGCTGAGTTGCAAAACCAAGAGGCCAGGCAAGACTTGCCCATCTGAATGTCTTGGTGCAGCGGCTCCCTCTTGTCTGTCGGTGTGAGGGGATGCCTACCTGACAGCCCCGCTCCAGCAGTTGCCTGGTCACGTCCTGAGGGGATTTGTTCACGGCCATCTGGAAAAGCACCCCTGGCTGCCCCTCCGGCAGGCCCCTCTGGTAGTCTTGCAGCGTGGTTGTCCTGGCTCCCAGTGAGCGCTTCAGCACCACAACCCTGGAGGGGCAGGACACACTCTGAGTCTGGCAGGTCTTGGATTGCAAGATGGCTGCTGGTTGGCAATAGTCACGCCTGCAGCACCAAAACCCAGTGACAACAGCTCAAGGTGACCACAGTGGGAGATCACTGACCAGGGCCTATGTCTCCCTCAGCGCCTGTATCCTGCAGGGGATGAACAGCCTGTGATACAGGGGGCGCCTGCTGAGGCAGGCAGCTCAGATACATGGGGTTTGGCCATGAGATGGCCGGGACATCCAGATCGCGCAGATGCGCGCTGCCTTCTGGTTGCCTACCAGCCAGCAGACTCCCTGCAGCAGGTCATGGCAGATGGCGCTGGCCTGCAGCAGCTGGCTCATCTGTGGGACTGCTGGCTGCTGTGTGGAACAGCAGACCCTGCAGACAGGAGAGGCACCGGGCTTTCAGGCTGACCTGCTGGGCAATGGACTGCAGGGGAGCGCCGAGCAGTCAGCTGCAGCCCAACATGTCCCAGGAGCTGCCACTCAACTCAGCAATCTATTTTCAGCTTGCGGGAGGCCCCCAGTACCAGGCTGTTCATGTGGTGTGGCTGCCACTGATCATGCCCCACATTGTCAAGCAAGCCTCGGGGGATGTGACACACTCATCAAACCCCGACCAGCTGTTGCCCTCGCTTCCTGTGGGGCACGACATGAGAGCCAGGCTGCCATTGAACGCCAGGCAGGCACACAGCAACTCACTGGAGGAACCCTGCCAGCTGGTCTCGGTGCTCCTCACTGTGCATGACGCCCCAGCGGACAACATCCTTGAAGGCCTCTGCAAATGAGCTACCTTTCCTCAGCTGCCTCATTGCATCCAGCAGCGCTGCGCACGTCTCGGCCACCCGTGCAGCCAGTGCCTGCAAATGGCAAACCAGGTCAGGCTTGCATAAACTGAGTGGGGCACTGAACAAGCGCCCTGCTGCTTTCACCCTTGTTGATCTGGGTTGTGCAGGCCTGCGCTGCCCTCACAGCCAGGACCTGCAGACAGGGACCAGCATGGGGGGTGCACTTGTGTCTCCAAGCATTGAACATGCGTCCTGCTGCTGTTCAGCAGCGATGTGCAGGTCTTGGGCCCCCCGCACTGCCAGTGCAAGGGACACAGCTGGGGCACACACAAGTCTCTGCGCAGAGGGCAAGGGTGAGGAAGAGGGACCCACACCAGCCAGCCAATCTGTGCAGATGAGGTACCTGCTGGGACCCTGCATGGCCATACAGGAGTCAGTGTGCTTGCTGCAGACATGGTGCCAGGTGGGCCTTCTGCCTGCA
Organism: Asterochloris erici; assembly: GCA_019693375.1. Lineage (NCBI taxonomy): Eukaryota > Viridiplantae > Chlorophyta > Trebouxiophyceae > Trebouxiales > Trebouxiaceae > Asterochloris > Asterochloris erici. The sequence continues at coordinate 143,717 of JAAMXJ010000311.1, read as the reverse complement.
CCTCCAAGCGCATTGGTGGCTGCTGAGCAGCGCATATCTCCAACAATGCTTGTCTGGGCCCTGCAGGTGGCATGCGGACTCGACAGCCTGCGGGAGCTGGCAGCAGCAGCGAGCATCCACCATGGTGCCAGTGCAGCGCCAGCATGTCACTGCATTGTCCCTGTGTAACCCACCTCAGCCAGCGGACTGCCTGCCTGCCAATTGGCGCCCCAGCACTGGCTCAGCATATTCCTGGGACAGGCTGTGCCTGCCTCACTGCCCCATGACACCAGACCATTGCTCACCTCAGCCAGGACCTTGGTGGCCTGCAGGTTTGTCAGATCTGCTCCATCATCCAGGAAGATGACGCCCCTGAGGAACTTGAAGCAGGCTGGCAGCACCTGGAAGCGGCTGGCCTTCACAAGCTCCCTGCCGTGAATGACACACAGAGGTGCACGGGCGTCCTTCAGAGGCTCTCTGCAGCCACAAGTGGCTCACTTCAGCTGAACGGCTGACCGAAGCAGCATGAATGACGGCTCGGCAGCAGTGCCAGAGAAAGAGGTTGCAGGTGCGCAGATCAGACGCCCTTGCACCGTCAAGCCTTGACCGCCACTTCAAGCATGCGCAGTCGGCGCACTGACCCCAATGCAGCATGCAAGCAGATTGGGACCCTCAGCACCAAGCATGCGCAAGCTGAATGCTGCATTGCATTGAGAAGCATGTGAAAAGCAAGACGGCAAAGCGCACTGTGGCAGAAAGATAGCTATCTTGAAGGAGTCCCCCTTGGCCTCAGTCCAGGCCCAGGGGTACTGCGCCTGCTTCAGCAGCGACTGGTACAGGGTCTTGGCTGCTGACCCTGCCAGGGCCTTTGGCATTCGTGCCCAACTGAGAACTCCGGCCAAGACCTGCATGGCACCCACTCTTGAGCGAGCAGGCCTGCCTGCACCTGTACCTGCCGTGCAGGCAGGCAGGACATGAGTGTGTGACATTGGATGCGGCTGCTCAAATGACCCACCTCTGGTTCAAGGCTCGGCTGCTTCTGGGCCCTTGGCTTGGTTGTCTGCTGGGACCCCTGGCTTGAGTTAATGGTATGAGCTAAGCTGGCCCTGGTGACTCGCCCTGCATGCACAGGTACTGAGAGTGTTGTTGACTTGGCTAGTTCAACCACAGTGTTCGCCTGCTGCACAAGGAATCTCAGTGCATGCTCACGTGGCAGGGCCCTGGTGCCTGACATGGGGGCCATGGTGCCTGACATGTCGATCTGGACTCAGTCAAACCAACTTGCAACCTGCTCAGATGGTGCCGAGACCTCAGCCTCGAGCTATACGTACTACCCCGGCACTTGTAGAAGCGTGCATGAGACGCAGTCTTCAGTCAAAGTACTTTGACTGGCTGGCATGCCGTGTTGAAATAAAGATTCTTTCCCTTGGGCTGCACAGGTCAAACGTGCGAGGTAACCAACAGCAGGTAAACTGCACAGTGCGCTGCACCGTGGAGTCTGCCGGAGAGAAGGCTCCATGATCATCTGGCCAGATTGGCGAAGCAAACAGCACGTTTGCCCTTGTGATCTGAGTGATCAGGATCTCACTTGAACCTGGACGTCAGTCCGTCATTGGCAGAATCAGGCTTTGTGCTCCTGATCACTGTGCGCACTGGCTCAGCTAGAGCTTAAAGGTGAGCGCATGCTGCCAGTCAGGCACGATGGGCGGCTGCATTGCTGCGGCCAAAGCCTCAGCTGATAGGCTTGCGGTGCTGAATCCATCTGGGCACTCTGCAGCTGGTTTCATCACACCTAGTGCCTCTGCAGGCACCACTGCAGAAGCTGGTGCTTTGAGTAAATACACTCATGAAGGAAACCTAGCAAGTGACACTGATAGTCACTGGCATCACCGTTCTGCTTCTCACTGCTCCTGCTGGGGTGAGCTCATGCACGATGAGTCTGGCTGAGAACAGCTGGTTGAGTGGTGCGAACCACCAGCAGACTTGTGCTTGGACTGTGCAAGCCTCTGCTGCTGGTGCTGTGAGTGGCACAGCGTTTTGTGAGCTGTGTCAGCCAGAGTTTATGAACGGCCCAATCTGTAACCTTCTCATGTGCGCTCTGCTGGCCTGCTCGAAACCACCCTCCCAGCAGAGCATCTGGTCAACTCATGCACACAAGTGCTAGTGGGTCAAGTCCACAAGGCACCTCAGCCCTGCAGCTGCAGCAACTCCTGGATCCAGCTGTCACACAAGGACGCACCAGCAGAGCCCCTGCATGACTTCCCCCTATCCAGCCAATGTTGCTGGCGTTTCCATACCAGAAGGTGCGGCATCCACCATCGCTGCATGATGAGGCATGTTCGCACTGATTGTGGCTTACAGCAGGGCACAGATGGTCTCATCCTGCAGAAGTGCAGCTGTGTGCTCGCCCAGCAGCAGGCAGCAGCTTTTTGCTGCATACTAGTCAGAGGTGTACACTGCTGCTGCAGAGGACCCTCTCCTGGTACCCCTCTTCCACCCTCAGCTGTCCAGGCATACAGCTGATCCAGAGACCTATGACCCAGACCTGGAGTACATTAGGCTGGTGAGGAGGCCAGGCTCCTGCATGACATTGGCAGCAGGTGCCTGGGCCTGCACGAGTGACTCACCTGATGAGGCCAGCAGACGGCCTGGCACACGGCCTGCCAGCACAGCCCCTTTCTCGCAGCTGATCTGCTCATGGCTCGGAGTGGGCAGGTGGTTCCACTGCAAGCTGACCCTGAGGCCAGCCCACATGCTGATGACCTGCAGCAGGCGTTGCCTCATCGCAGCCCCTAAAAGACTATCTGCAGTTTAGCACCAACCTGACGAGAGTGCAAAGCAGTGGGCTGGGCATGCTAAGATGCTCCCCATGCCCTGCAGGTGGAGGCTGCCCTGCAGGAGGTGCCTGACCATAGGCGGCACCGCATGGTGGTGGTGGATGCAGGGGAGGTGGACCTGGGGGAAGGTCGCCGCCTGCAGGTCGCAGATGTGCGCCACCTCAAGAGGTCTCAGCGGCGTTCGATTCTCGACAGGGTAGGTCCTGGTTGAATTGCTGGAAAGTCCTGCTGTGGAAATCCGCACAGCGGCTGGAAGGAGGGAAGGGCTTGGGATGGAGCCAGGGGGCATGCAGTTAGGAAGGGCATGGCTCGTACCCTAATGACTGCAGACTGCCCCTTAAGCAGCCCAAGCGCGTGTCGTTCTGGACAGGGTCGGTCCTCGCTCAACAGGGGCACAGCACTAGCTCTCAGCATGTTCACTCAGTGGCTGCCATGTTGCATCGCTTGGGGCAGGAGAGCCTGCTGTTGGCTGGGGCTCCCCTGCTGAAGGTGCTGGCTACCTGTCTGAGCATGTCATCTTCCGGGCTCCTCAAGGGGGCAGCTCAGCTGTTGATGCTGCAGCCCCTGTCAAGCGTTGCACTTGCACAGCATGCAAGGCTGGCTGAGTCTGGTCTGACCTGCAGGCCCTGGGCACAGCGGACCAGGACAACGAGCGCTTCCTGGAGAAGCTGCGGCAGCACATCGAGCGGTGGGCTGGGCCGTCTGAGAGGTCATGTGCATGTATGCGATGGCCAGCAGTGCAGCATCCCTCAGGGCATGGGGCACTGCAGCGCAAGGCAGGGCAGTCCTGGATTTTGTGTCGAGACGTTTCTGTGGAGAGGACTGCTGACTTGTCGGCACGATGCCTGGGGGCCAGGAATGCAAGGGCCTCTGTACTGCTCTCAGGCCGATCTCAGCTGCAGGGTCGGCCTGGAGATGCCCTCTGTGGAGGTGCGCTGGCGGGACCTGACCGCAACGGCGGCCCTTTCACCCAGAAGGGGGCAGTCAGCCGGCTACATGCAAGGCTTCCTGCAGGTGTGGCGTTGTCACCACTACCTATGCTGCCAGCTCATGCCATAGCCCCGCCAGTATGCAGCGAGCAGGCCTGCTGCCTGTTCCCAGGGAGCCAAAAGCGGCTGTCACATCCTCAGCTGCACATCCTGAAGCTGGTCTTGGGCAGACCAGTAGGCACACTGTGCACCAGGTACCTTGCACTGTGAATCACCATTCAGCAAGGGCCTGCTGTCTACTGCAGCAGCAAAGTGCCCAACAGCTGGTGTCAGGCAGAGTGGCCCGCGCTGCATTGCTCCAGTCTGCCGCAGATTCCTGCACTGTTCCGGTCTGCTGCAGAGTTCCTGCAAAGGTCCAGTCTGCCGCAGAGTTCCTGCCACGTGCCGGCTGCCGGGGTGCACTGCACAAGGAGCGCAGTTGGTGCCAGCTTGGGCAGTGACGCCTGTCAGCCCTGGCTGCAGGGCCTGGCGCAGAGGGCAAGGGGCCTGCTGTATAGGGTGCATCTGTTGCACCCGGAGGGGCATGGGAGGCAGATCCTCAAGGGAGTCAGCGGAAGGCTGCAGCCTCGCCGCATGGCCCTGCTGCTGGGCCCGCCTGGGCACGGCCGGTCTGTCCTGCTCAGGGCACTGTCGGGCATGCAGCAGGATGGGCTCCAGGTACTGTCTGCTCTGCACATCGCTACAGGGCCTGCACTCCCTGGTAAGCAACTTGAGTAGGAGGACAATAAGATGTGAGCAGCAGCTGCTGTGCACAGGTGCCATTCATGTTGTCTGTTGCATGAGACTCAGTCCGACCTTGATGATAGCATGTGTATTGTTCATGCATTTTCTACCTGCCACACCTCTGCTTTGAGCAGCCAGATCCAGAGCTGTGAAAAAGCTGCTGGCTGCAGATCAAGGCAACCGAGCTCACGTACAACGGGCACAATTTGGATGAGTTTGTGCCCCAGCGCGCTGCAGCCTACATTGAGCAGCACGGTCAGCTCCTTGCTTGGTTGCCTTTCTGCCGGCTACCTGCACATTTGGTGCTTCATCTGCCGCTGATGTGAACGTGCCCTTGATCATCTGCAGACAACCACATTCCTGAGCTCACTGTGCGGGAGACCTTTGACTTTGCTGTCAGGTGGGGCCGGCAGGCAGTGCAGCGCAGGCATCTTCAGCTTGGGCAGCTTGGACTACCACAGCTGAGCTGCTGGCAGAGTGCAAGCATGCCTGGCTCGCAGACATGCCAAGCCGCCTATTCTCAGCAGTGGAGCGTCTGCAGGTGCCAGGGTGGGGGGGCCCGCGAAGCTGTCATTCGGGAACACCTGCAGAGAGAGGCAGAGATGGGGCTGCCACCAGACCCTGACATTGACTCGTTCCTCAGGGTGAGGCCGGGGAAGGCAGGACCGCTGCTTGGCTTGCTGTGCTGCCATGTAGTGAGAGCCTGCCCATGAGCACAAGACGCAGGCCACAGACTTCCCACAGAGCAGCAGATCATAAAGAGGAAAAGCCTGCTGCCTGGCAGCTGGTCAGCCTGCTCACAGCATGAGACTACTCGCCACCAGAAGGTGCTCACTGCTGAAGGGCTGCTGAGCCTGGCTGCAGGCGTCCACTGTGGCGGGTGGGCGGCACTCGGTGGTGACTGACTACATGCTGCGCCTGCTGGTGAGCCGCCTCGCTGCTCCAGGAGCTCCCAGGGAGCTGGTCAGGCGCCATGCTGGCTGGGCTTCTGAAGCCAACCGCTGCTGACGGAGAGCCATGCGACCTGCCGTGCGCCTCACGCCTCCACAGCTCTGATGCTGCCATCTGCCACCTGTGCGCTACCCCTGTACGTCTTGAGCTTCAGCTGTGCTGCCCGCTGCTCCCTCCAAGCCCATCAGGTGCTGATGGAGGCTGGCCCGCTGCCCTGCAGGACTTGGAGATCTGTGCGGACACCATTGTCGGCAATGAGCTCATGCGCGGCATCTCAGGAGGGCAGCGCAAGAGAGTCACCACAGGTCTGTCCCGCATGTTCAACATGCCCAGGCTGCCTGCTGCATGTGCCGTGCTTGCGAAACAGGGAGGTCCTCCCGGAGGCTGAAACCTGGGAGGCACTTAGCAGACGGAGTGCACTGGAATCCTCCTCCACATCTGCATGCCGGCAGTACCTGCAGAAGCACAGGGCCTTGCAGGGCCTCCTTTCACGCGACAGGGACCTCTTGTGGTGCATACAGGAGAAATGACTGTGGGAGGGCGGCTTGTCTTGTTCATGGACGAGGTGACGTCCTCGCAGCTGCTATGCTCAGCATGTCCTGCTGATTACATGGAAAGGCGGTGCCAGGAATCCCATTCCATCGATCACTGCGTCGGCTTCATGCTGCATGTAAGGGGAGGTGCCACTGAGTCCAGCAGAAGTTCTCCAGCTCTGTCCTGCTGCAAAGCTGCTTCAGCGGCATCTCCCGTTGTCATGCTGATGCCAGTGTCCCTCCTGGCAGATCTCCACTGGCCTTGACAGCGCCACCACCCACAGGATCGTCAAGTGCATCAAGTGAGGGGACCCCTCACCTCTTGCATAAGCAGCAGACCTGCCTTGTTGCACAGGGTGCATGTGACCTTGGACTCAATCGCTCAAAGTCTGCGCTGGCTTGGCCCATGCTGACCTGGCCTTTCAGGCAGCCTGTCTGGTGGTTTGGCCCATCCTGATCTGTGTTGACCTGGCTTCTGTGGCCTGTCCTGGCCTGTCCTGGGCCAGATGTGAGCTGTGTGGGCTGCCTGCAGGAATCTGTGCAAGTACTCTGATGCTACTGTGCTGATAGCCCTGCTGCAGCCGCCGCCTGAGGTGTTCGACCTGTTTGACGACGTCCTCATGATTGCAGAAGGTGACAGCTGACAGGCCAATGCAGCACTGTGCAGCATGTCTGTGCTGCCTATGGCTTGGCAATGCACGCAAGCTGTTTGCAGCATGTTTCTGCTGGTGGGCTTCTCTGCACTGACGCACTGGTGAAGCAGGCTCCACTGCATGATATTGATGCATGGGGTGACTCATGCCTCATGCCCCTGCTGCCTGTGGTTGCTGCAGCCACCCTAGGCAACATTATGCCAAGGCAACCTTGTTCTGCAGGCTACACTGTGTACCAGGGCGCTCGTGAAGGAGTACTTTCCTTCTTCAGCAACCTGGGGTTCCAGATGCCACCCCGAAAGGGCATTGCAGAGTACCTGGAGGAGTTGGTGTCACCTAAAGACCAAGCAGTGGGTTTTTCTGGTGCATTGCTGTGAGTAGTATTGTACGGGTAGATTTTAGGGTAGAGGAGCCTGGCACCCATGCCTATGCCTGGCATGGCGGACATCTCTGTAACAGGCAGTGAGCTCCCATCGCTGCCTGGTGTCAGGGAAGAGCGCAGTGATGATGTAGACTTGACTTTTCATGACATCAGAACCTCAGGTCAGTTAGTTGGTGGCATCTGCCAGATGTCGTCTTAACTGAACAGGCCCAGGGATGCTCGGCACAGAGAGCCTTCCTGTCGGACATCTCCCAGAAAGGTTGCCAACATCTTGCAGTCAGGCAGCTTCATCTCACCTTGGAGCCGTCCTTGTGGGCCAGCCTTGCACAGGTGTGTCCAGAGATGCTGCGGCGGCAACACAGGGCATGCTGGAGTATCTCGCAGCCTGAGCCCCCCCTGAGTGCTGGCTTGTTGATCCTGCACGCAAGCACATCTTTGGCGGAGAGCTGGGCGCAGCAGGGAGAGACCAACATGCACAAGCTGCAGTCATGCAGATTCACCCCACCCTGAGCTGACACTGACTGCCCACCCCTGCACACCACTCGTGCAGAAGTACTGGGGGCGGAAGGACCAGCCCTACCACTACCTTCACCCCAGCAAGATTGCAGCAGCCTTCCTGGAGTCCCCGGAGGGAGTGCAGCTCATGGGAGCCCTCAGCACGCCCTTTGACCGCTCCAGGAGCCACCCGCTCGCCTTGCCACGGACCAAGTATGGACAGAAGCGCTTCCTGCTTCTGAGGGCCAACCTGTGGCGAGAGGCTCTGCTCATCCAGCGCAACTGGTTCCTGTGAGTGCTTGACCACTCTGAGCCAGTGAGGCCCTGCGAGTGCACAACATTTTGCTTGCTGGCGTGCTTGTATTCCTCAGCTGCGGCACGTTGCCTGAGGCGTCAGTGCTGACCTGCTGCCTGCGCATACGGCATGCAAGTTGCAGCTGCGACTGCCCTGGCCCACCACTCTGTCAGCTCGATGTGTGCTGTCTGTGGCCCTGACTGCTGTGCACCTGATGCTGGCTCTGCCGTGCAGGTATGTGTTCAGGACCTGTCAGGTGACACAGTGCGCCCAGGCCATCACCACACGGCATGCAAGCCTCCACCTCTGAGGCAGCACCTCTTTGGCTGCCTACCTGTGTGATGCCTGCCACGGTGTCCGCGCCTGCCCACCCTGAATGCCCATCTGTCTGACGCCCATGATAGCTGCTCACTGCAGGTCACGGTTGTTGCCATCATCTGCGCGTTCACATTCTTCAGGTGAGGGGCAGCCCAGCGGGCGCTCTGCAGCTGTGCCCCCTCCTGCTGGAACCCAGCCCGATACTTGCTGGCTGCGCGCGCAGGACGCGGCTGCATCCCACCAACATTGAGGACGGCAGCCTTTACCTTTCGGTGACTATGGCCTGCAGCTGCTTGATAGTAGCACCTGGCCTGTCCTTGTGGCAGTTGCTGAGGAACACACCTACCTGCCTCAGTGCCGGCCTGTGCCAGGTCGATTGTCGGGGCAAGCAGCAGCCTGCCTCCATGCAGCTGCTGGGTCAAGCACTCGCAGCATCGCCTGCAGGTCTGCTGACCCCGCCTGGCGTGAGCCTCACCCGGTGACACTGCCTGTCCTGCAGGTTCTCTTCTTCTCGTTGATCCACATGGTCAGCCCTTCAGCAGCCCTTGCATGCTGTGCTTGCTCAGCGATGCTGTGGCAGGCATGCTGACGGCTGCTGCCCCCTGCAGCTCTTCAATGGGTACTCAGAGAGCTCCATTGTGGTAGGCCGCACTGGCCACAAATGCTTGGCTCGCTGGCCTGCTGGCCTGAGACATTCCTTGAGCTCTGCCTTACGCTGCACAGTGGGGACAACAAGCATGCTGTTTGCAGCCTGGTGGGCTGTCGTGCCTGCCTCTGCCTGGCTCATGTGATTGCTGGCCCATCCAGTCCTTGATCTCCTACATGTGCTGCTGTGCTGGGGATTGCACAAGTGCTGGCGGCCTGTGGGCTGCGTCGCATGTCGCCCAGCCCACCTGGCTGCCCTGCAGGTTGGGCGCCTGCCAGTCTTCTTCAAGCAGCACAGCTGCCGGTTCTATTCTGCTTGGGCTTTCTCTGTCCCGCAGATGGTCCTGCGCTTCCCTTACTCTCTGGCAGAAGCTACCCTGTGGGCGTCCATTGTGTATTGGATTGTGAGAAATGTGTCCAGAGCCCTCGGCGTCACGCCTCTGCAGATGTGCATGGTGCCGCTCTGGCTGCATCACCTCGCTCAAGTCATGTGCTGACTGAGAGGTGCATATGCATGTAGCGCATACATGAATCTGTACCATGCTGTCTCGACCTGAGCAGCACTGCTGCATGCACCCCTGCTGGGTGTGAAGCAGCAATTCACCATCACAGAGGCCCGAGAGGCTGATCTCCTGAGAAAATCCTTTTGTGCTCCTGCAGGTTGGGCTGGACCCCAATGCAAAGCGCTTCTTCACCTTTTGGTTCCTCCTCTTCACTGTCCACCAGCTGGCTGTCTCGCTGTTTAGGTTGGCCTGTAGCAGCTGTAGCAGCAGTGTGTGCACTTTGCCCCTCGTTGCCTTGAGACAGCTGCTGCGGTTGACAGCAGACAGACCTCATGTCCTGCAGGCTGATTGGTGTTGTGGCACGCAGCCTGGTGGCTGCAAATGCACTTGCCTCCTTCATCGTGAGTTGAACGTATGCTGCAATGCTGCTGAGCACCAATGCTGGTCTGCTTTGGCATGCCCCTCCAAGGAACTGTGATGAGTTGTGCTGCTAAGCACTGCTGCTGTAAACCTCAAGCCCGCCTGATGTGAGCCACCGTCACTGGTTGGCACCTCTACCAGGCAGATTGGATCTGAAACTGCAGCTCCCCGCCGCCACAGGCACCCCAATGTGCCAAGATTTCCTTGAGTGATGCAGGTCCTTCTGATCTTCATCAGCGGCGGCTTCATCCTGGCAAAGCGTGAGTGCTGAGGCCCATGTTCAGGGGAGGGTCCTGCTGCCTCATGCTAACTGACTCCTCACGCATCTCAAGCTTGGTGCACCATTTTGCCGGCTTCAGCTGAGTGTAGCCTCACGCTAGTCTGGCATTCAGCTGGTCTTCCGAACCCCAGCACCCGAACAGCCTGCCACGCCCACAGGGGTCAGTATTGGGCTGCACAGCACCATATTTAGGGTCTTTGTGCTTTTGCGCTGGCATTGCTAACATGCACAGGCACCGGGCTAACTGCAGTTTGACTTTTGTGCAGGTGACATGCGTCCCTGGACCGTGTGGATGTTTTGGGCAGACCCACTCAGCTATGCCCAGAACGCAGTGGCAATAAATGAGTTCAATGCCCCGCGATGGCAGAAATACGTGAGCGGCACTGTCTGAGGCACTTGCACTGCTGACCTGCACTGCTGTGGGTGAGCTGAGCCGGACGGCTTGAGATATCGTGCAGCACTGTCAAACAGGGCGGTGCTTTGCCCAAGGACTGTGCGCGGGCATGCTGGGGAGATGTGCATGGCAGGGTGGCTTTATGCCACAGCATGGCATTGCCTCAGCTGGGACCATGGGCTGCACAAGCAACTGCCCAGGGAAGTCAGTGCAGACTTTGTCCACCATAGTGCTGCAGCCAGCACCTGCCATACCAGGCCAGACTCTGGGCTGGGCAGTTTTAAACGCGAGAGGCCTGTTCCATCAGAATTGGTGAGCTGCCACTGGCCTCCAGCATGCTGCCAGCGGCCCACAGTGGGTTGTGGCAGGTTTTAGGCTCTGCTCTCTGTCGCAGGTGGATCTGGGTGGGCGTTGCCATTTTGTGGGGCTACTGGGGCGGCTTCAATGTAGTCGTCACTGTGGCACTGGCAGTCCTCAAGCGTGAGTGTAGGGCTCTTCATTAGGGGCTATCTTCTAAAACCATCACCGTGCAGCGCACCCATGCCTGCCAGCCTGGACCTGCATCTGCATGGCGGGAGCTTTGGGTCACTTGCATGAGGCGAGTGCCGGTGTGGCCAGAAGAGGCTGCGATGCCAGGCCGCCATGCTCAGCCTGTCCCACCCTCCAGTCGCGCTGCGTAAGGACCAAGCTCTGCCCCGCCAAACGCCCAGCACCTCTGCCTGCAGCCCTTGGGGGACACAGTACAGCAGTGCTGGACGAGACAGCCATTGGCTCTGAGTTCGATCCACAGACGGGGCAAGTGCTTGTGCCGGTGCCACCAGCAGACGAGCACCCTGCTACCAGCGGTGCTGACCCTGCCACCCCTGGCAGCGCAGTCTCATTGCGCTCTGGCCAGCTGCCGCAAGCGCAGACAGCGCCCGCTGAGCCGCAGGGCGCTGTGCAGGACTCCCAGGCAGTGCCGCAGGCTGCCTGGGAGGTGCACCACGGCCTGGGCTGGCAGGGCCCGGCGGCGCACGAGACCAGGGCGCTGCCAGAGGGGGCCAGGGCTGTGGAGCTGGTGCGCTGGAGCATGCCTCAGCCGCCACCAGACAGGGATGACCTGGAGGCAGGCGGTGAGCGTGGGCGGGGCGGTGAGGTTGCCTGCCCCAGAGCTGCTGAGGAGCGGGCAGGTGTGGGGCAGTGCACGGCGGAAGGCCGCACTGCGTGCTTGCCAGTGGGGACCCTGGGTTGGGCAGGAGCATCAGGAGCCACAGCTGGCCCTGCTCTTGCCACCGGGTGGGGACTTGGCTTGATGCTGCCAGCACACTTTCAAGTCGTTGCTTCATACCTTGAGGTCATGCAGCGCAGGGCTCCAGTGCTGCTTGTACTGGCTTCTCAAGTGCCAGGCCACGCAAGGCTTTGCCGTGTTGTGTGCAAGCCAGGGTGTCAGAGACGCACACCTCGGTGTCTGGTGGCCACGCTGGCCGCCTGACTGCAGGCCGGCATGTGGTGCAGGTGCCGACCCAAATGGCACAGGGCCCCTGCGACACCATCAGCCCAGGGGTGCTTGTCTGGTGCCAGGCAGTGTCCGGCATGCTCCCTGTGATGACCTTACAGGTGCTGCGCAAGTACCAGGGCTGGAGTCCCCGACCTCTTCTGGAGCATCGCTGACTGGCGTCGGAGCGCAGCCTGTGCAGACCAGTGCTGGGCTGCCCTTCCAGCCTGCCAACATGACCTTCAAGCACATCTGGTACTCTGTGGACCCGCCAGGGGTGGGCATGTGCGGCACTGGTGGTGCTGACAGCGATGCGCTGTGACCACATCTCATGTCCCATCCTGGCTGCGACACAGCCAGCCTTGCTCTGCCTGGTTGTTCTTGCTGTCCAACAGTAACCCTTGTCGACTGAGCGTTTGTGCTGGAGGCACTCGCGGTCACTGCACAGCTCCAGGCATCCGCCACTGGGCAGGGTGCCATCCGCCAGGGCACAGCATTTAGGCCTCACCAGAGGCGCATGCCTGCACCTTCAACACTCCTTGCCCCAGTCTGTGCACTGCAAGGTGCACTCACAGACTGCGCGACTGCCGGTGGTGCAGGACCTGGAACCAGACCCGGAAGGGGATGCAGGCAGCGGCCACCCTGGGAAGCTGCACCTCCTCAAGGACGTCACTGGGGTCTTCAAGCCTCGGGTCCTCACCTGTCTGATGGTCAGCCCTGGGTGTAACGCATTGCCATGCTGCCATGCATGGCCACATGCGCCATCCACGACCACAAGGCATCAATGTGTGGATGTCATCAGAACCCATGCAGTGGCCTGCTCTGACTGGACCCCAATCTCTTCTGCATGTCGAGCTTTCTGCTGGAGCCTGCTCGCCCCTGCTGCCTCTGACCAGCCAGCTCCCCTCACTGTGCAGGGCGTCTCAGGCGCGGGGAAGACAACTCTGATGGATGTGCTGGCGGGCAGGAAGCGTCAGGGTGAGCAGCTCCTGCTCACGCAGCCAGCAGCCAGTAGGGCATGACTGATCATGCTGGCACCTCTCCTGTGCCATCCCCTCGCACTCAGGGCTGGCAGGCAGGCACCCCTCAGTTCAGGCACTGCTTGTCATGCCTGGAATCGCCCAGCTGACTCACAATGGGTCCTGCCCTGCCACCCCTGCAGCCTGATTCTGGCCCCAGTCAGGCACCACAAACTTTGTGCAGACTGCTGGTGTGTGCCCCTGCAGGCTTCATTGAGGGAGAGATCAAGGTCAGGGGCTTCCCCAAGGAGCAGCGCACGTTCACAAGGATCAGTGGCTGTGAGCTGACTTGCAGCTGTCAGGCAGCCTGCCTCTGCACAAGCGCTGCCCAGTCAGCCTCCTGCGCCGACCCACCCCACCCTGCACTGCCATGGCTCATGCTGATAGCCTGCCCTCTCTGCGAGAAATGCTGAGTCTTGCTGAACTTGGGGCCGGTCTGACCTTGGGGAGATGCTGTTGGCCGCTGTGCTGCCTTGTCTCCGCGCCCGGCCAGTCCAGGTGCTGGCTATTGGCACAGGCACCTTGGCTGCTGTGCTAACTGTAGTTGGCGCATTGCAGATGTGGAGCAGAACGACATACACAGCCCCAGTGTGAGCTGCTTGTTGTGCAGCAGCATCCTCCTTGTGCATCTTACTGGCGCCAAGTGCTTGCATGGCCCGGGTCACGGCTGTGTGCTGGTGACACAGGGCTGCATCCATCAACTTCTCGGCATGAACATCTTCGTGTGCACCTGCAGCTGACTGTCAGGGAGAGCCTCAGGTTCTCAGCCTGGCTGCGCCTGCCAGAAGATGTCAGCAAGAAGCAGCATGAGGTGAGCTGCCCTCTGCTGCATTGCAGACCAGTCACCAGGTGCTCTGGCATCCATGCCAGCGCCTCTGCAGGCCGACAGCTTGTTGTGGCTGCCCCTGCACTGATGACGGGCCACCCTGACTGCAGCTGTCTGCTGAAACACTCGTTGCTGTTACCCTGTCGTGGCGCCTGCAAGCCAGCAGCTGCAACAGACCCTGCATGGGGGCCAGCGCGACTGCGCATAGCGCTGCAGGCCATTGAGGCGACTTTCGCTCTGGGCGGGAGGGTTGGCCCAATCACATACGTGGTTGGGGTGCAGGCCTTCGTGGAGGAGGTGCTCCAGGTGGTGGAGCTGGAGTCTGTCGCAGACGCTGTTGTGGGGCGCCCTGAGAGCGGCGGCCTGTCCAGGCAGCAGATCAAGCGTGTGACCATCGCTGTCGAGCTGGTCAGCGGCTGCACAGCTGCCTGTGCCTGCCTGGGCCGCAGGCAGCTGCCTGTGCAACAAGCACATGGCAGTCCTGGCCCTCTCAGACCTTGTTGTGAGTCATGAGCAAGACTGGCAGAGCCTGCACTCAGGGCATCACTTAACTGCCTGTTTTTCGTGAGGCAGTCACAAGGAGCTTGAGCACATGCATATGCAGTGACCCTAGGCTCTGCCGCAAGCATTTTCACATGCACTGTGCTGTGCTGTGCTGAAGGCCGCCAACCCTGCCATCATCTTCATGGACGAGCCCACCTCAGGTGGGCACATGGCTACAGCATTTGCTGTCTTTGTCTGCAACACAAAGCTCTGCCCCTGACGTCCCCCCAACCCGCAGGATTGGATGCCAGAGCTGCCCAGATTGTCATGCGCGCGGCAAGTTCTGGCTGCAGCGCCTCCTGTTGTGCGTGCCAGCTGCCTGCATGAGATCCTGGGCATGTGGCCAACTGGCACTATGTCTGAAATGCAGGTCAAAAACACAGCTGCCACAGACAGAACAGTGGTGTAGGTGGCCTGCTCGGTGCTCCAGTGTCCAGAATCCTCCATCTCACGGCTGCACATCCACTCAGCCACACCTTTGATTGCAGGTGCACAATTCACCAGCCCAGCATCGACATCTGGGATGTGAGCCTGTCCCTGCCTGCAGCGGGCAGTGCATCTGCTGTTGGTCCTGGAGCGTGCTTCAGGCCTCGTCTGCTGAGCAGTGTTCCATGCCAGCTGCTTGTGCTGCCTGCCTATTGAAGTCCTTGATAACTGCTGCCGCATTCTTGGATGTTCCCCCCTGCCTTTATGCAGTCCTTGCAAGCTGACTCTTCCAAGTGCTCACTGCAATCAGTTGGTGCATTTTCAGTACCAGCTTACCCTCCCGCATTTGATTGCAGTCCTTTGATGAGCTCCTGCTGCTCAAGCGCGGCGGCTACCAGATCTACTTTGGACCCATTGGGCAGAACAGCCAAATTCTGGTAAACTACCTACAGTCGATTCCTCGTGTGCCACCCATCAAGCCGGTGAGCACAGGGGTGTGCTGTGTCTCTTTTGTATTTGTGTCAGGATGCAGGGATGAGTGCACAGCGTGCTGCATTCACTTCAGGTGTGGCCCTCAGCATGTCGGTGAGCGCAGGGGATGTGCTGTTTGCTGAAGCACACAAAGCTGCTGTCCAGGGCGATGCATGTCTGCCTGGTAGGCACTTTCAGCTAACAGGAGACATGCAGTGGTCCTCCGGTGTGCCCAGGCTCCAGCATGGCATTCATCAGCCTGAGGGCAGCCGGCAGGGCGTGCTGCAGCGCATATGCTGCATGCTGAGCGGCAGACTGGATGACAGTTGCAGAGTTTGCTGGGCTTGCGCCCAGCCAGCTCGCAGCAGACTGAGGTGGTCACCATATGGCACTGCAGGGTGAGAACCCCGCCACATGGATGCTGACAGTCACCAGTGAGCTCGCAGCGCCGCCCTGCACCTGTGCTCAGCCTGCAGCTGCGCTCGCACTGCGCTGCCTTGGCACCCGCCCTCATGCTGCCCTGCCCGGCACCTGCCCCTCGCGCTGCACTGCCCTGCACCTGCCTGCCCTGCACCTGCCCTTCACTCTGCGCTGCGCTGCGCTGCGCTGCCCTGCCCTGCACCTGCTCGCATGCTGTGCCGCCCAGACCTGAGCTGTCCTGCAGCTCTCAGTGTGCTGCCTGTGCCTGCTCTCGCGCTGTGCACTGGGGAGCTGCCCCCTGTGCTTTCAGGGATGTGCATGAGCCTCAGTTGTCTTGGTTGTGATGAAGCTTGGCTCTGGGGCAACAGGTGGCTCATGCTCAGTCTGCTCTGCCTTGCTGCAGGCCCTTCCATGGAGCAGCAACTGGGTGTGGACTTTGCAGAGGCTTTCAGGCAGAGCGAGCTGTACAGGTCACTAAGCTGCTGCTGCACCCCTGCTGCAAGGGCTTGCGTGCAGCAGCGGCAGACTTCCCCCGCCAGACAACACCTTGACCCACAAACATGCCATCATCTCAGCTGCCTGGTGCTGCACCGCACCAATGTACCTGGTAGTGCTGTCTTGCCACCTGCCTGAGAAGGCACTCACTGCCACGGCAATGACTGCCTCTGGCCCGCTGCAGCCTTTGCAGTGCGGCTTGTACCCAACTCTGTCCTGGCAGCTGTCAGTAGGGTACACGCTCCCACGTAAGGTACTGGCTGCTGCCTGCACCTGCTGTGCTGCGCTGCTGTGAGGCAGTGTTGCCTCTGCAGTAGGACCATCTGGCTGAAGCACTTCACTCGGCCCGCTGCTGCAGCTCCTGCCGGGCAGTGCTGCTTGAGTGTTGTGATGCCTTGCACCAAGGTCGCAGTCATGTCAGCCTTTGGACTAAATGGAGCCTGCTGCCACCAGGCAGTGCCTGCAGGAAGTGGATGACCTGTCCCAGCCAGCTCCAGGAGCGTGCCCCCTCAGCTTCCGGCACAAGTATGCCAGAAGCTACATCACTCAGTACCTGGCCTGCCTGTGGAAGTTCAACAAGACCTGTGAGCTGCGACTGCATCCTTGAGCGTCAGCTGGTGCTGTTCACATCACAGTGGCTTCTGTTCAAGGCATGTCGTGCGGCTTGGTCAGGGACTCAGTGGCAGCCATGGGGCGTGCCTGCTCAGCTTCTCTGCAGCCGGGATGTGGCAAGCTGCTTGCCCTGCCACAGGCATTGCTGATGGCCCAGCTGAGTCCCCCAACAGCATGTTCTCTGCCTGCCCTGTGTACAGACCTGCGCATGCCGCAGTACAACCTCCTTCGCATCTTCCAGACAGCTCTGATTGGCCTGGTGTTCGGCGCAGCTTTCTGGTGGCGTGGCTCGGAAAGGTGAGGCAGCTCGCTGCACCTTGATTGCTTGAAGGGCACTGGCAGAACAGGCCCAGCAGAAATTTGGACCTGCCCTCAAGACGCTGCAGATTGGGCCCTGCACGCTGCAGCTGCTGCTGATGTCGCCCCATGTCTGTCGATGCAGGGGCACTATGGAGCAGGTGTGGTCGCCAGTGCCCTGTCTGAACTTGATCTGCTGGCTGAGCTCATCCAGGCTGTGCTGTGCATCAGGTCATTGCCATATCTGATGCCCCTTGGCTGCAGGTGCTCAATGTTGCAGGTGCACTGTATGCCTCAGGTGAGCATCAAGGGCCTGTGAAGGAATGACTTGCAAGGACTGAACATCAGTCTTGTACTCAACTGCTGCCTGAGCAGCTCCCTGCCTGCAGTGCTGTTCCTGGGCGTCAACAATGCCAGCACGGTGCAGCCTGTGGTGAGCCTCTCTCCCCAGGCAGCAAAGCTAAGGCCCTGAGGCTGTATTGATTCATGCCCGGAAAGGTGCTTATTCTGTGCAGGCCTCCCAGGAGCGAGCTGTCTTCTACAGAGAGAGGGCGGCAGGTGCGCTGGCATCTGAACTTCATTCAGCCTAACAACAAGGAGAGCAACAAGGAGAGCAGTGCAATGTGCAGTGCAAGCAGCTGTGCCGTCATGTCACAGTGGTTGAATGTTGCAGGGATGTATGCGGTGCTGCCCTACACACAGGCTCAGGTGTGCTGCCTGCGTTAGCTTTCTGCTCATGCAGGTGGTGTCAGTTGTTGCTGAATGTGCTGTGCCATGTCCTGCAGTGCGACATTGAGATTCCCTGGGTGAGTCAAGCTTCCGCCTTCACTGCCATTCAGCCTTCTGATGCAGGTTGCTAGCAGCCTCATGTCAGCCCCAGCCTCATCTGCATGTCCTCCTTGCAGGTCCTCATCCAATCAGTGCTGTACACTGGCATAGTCTACGGCATGGTCCACTTTGAGTGGGCGGCAAACAAATTCTTCTGGTGTGTCATTGCCTCCCCCGCTGTGGCCCAGCATGCCCAAGCGGGTCCTGGAAGGGTGACGGCTCAGCATTGTGCCTGACTGCAGGTTCCTAGCTTTCCTTTTCTGGCTGCTCCTTTGCTTCACATACTATGGTGAGTGCCTGGTGGCAGCCTCACTCTCTTGGCTGTGTTACAATGGCCGGCCCATGGCTCTGGTGCTGCCTGAAGGCGTCGGGGCTTGGTCACCAGCGCAAAGATCTGATGCGGCCTTCGACTGCCTCAAATTCATAGAACATAATGCACTGCTGCCTGTTGTGCTGCAGGCATCATGACAGTTGCGCTCACCCCAAATGTGAACATGGCGGCAGTTGTCTCAAGCAGCATGTACTCCATCTGGTACGCAGGCACAGGCCTTTCAGTTGCCTGTGTTGGGCTGCCACATCCCCAGATGCTGCCGAAGGAGCTGCTGAAGCCTCGGTATTGCTAACCAAGCTGCGCGCTGAATGGGCCCTGACAAATGCAGGAACTTGTTTTCAGGGTTCCTTATTCCAAAGCCTCAGATTCCTGGCTGGTGTGGCACAACAATTGTAGACTACTGCAATGGACCTGCTGCATGTCACCCTGCAGTAATGCTCTGCTTAGAATCATTTCATCTGCAGGTTCATTTGGTGCTTCTGGCTTGATCCAGTACGCTTGCCGGCCATGCTCTGCCCAAGCTTGGCAAAGGTCAGGAAGGGTCAGCATCATATAATCTGCCTCCCTCTTCTGTACAGGTTGCGTATTGCCTGTGGGGCCTCATCTCTTCTCAGCTTGGTGACGTCCACGACGAGCAGCTGGTGACTGTGTCTGGGCAGACGCTTTCAGTGGCAGCTTTTATTCGCCAGTACTTTGGGCAAGTAGAGCAAGGCTCTGTACGCTCAGCTTAACGCATTCACTCTCAACCCAGACATCTGTGACTGTTGCTGCAGATTTTGGCATGGCTTCATTGGCGTCGCTACTGCAGTCCTGATCGCATTCATAGTCCTCTTCAGAGCAGTCACCACCGTAGCAATGCAGCTCCTTGTCTACCAGACTCGTTAAGTGCTTGCCATTGAACTGCATGTCTTTTGCATCTCAGCTTTGCATGGTATGAGAAACAGCTGAATTGTGTCTTGAAACATCAGCTCACTGCCCACTATAACTGGGTTCAAGAAGTCCGAAGGTGGCTGCCTAAAGCAAACAAGTGACCTTTGAGAGGTTGAGGGAAGACTGGGGTGTCTAAGCCTACTGAAATAAGGCAAGGGGTGCAATCTAAACTCCTGAGGCCCCTCCAAAGTCATTCTGGCGGATGCTTTGCACAATCAGGAAAGCATTCAGGCCAGCAATGATGAGGGTGAGCAAGACACCAGTTATAGCGGTGGCCCAGCAGTTGACGAATTGGCCCATCTTGGCCCTGGAGCAGGTGAAGTGCACCAGCGGGGCGACAGCAAAGACCAGGGTCAGGGACAGTATGACCTGACTAAGCACCAGCAGCTTGCCAGCGCCTGTGCTGCCAAAGAGGCCTGACACGACGGCTGCAGGGATGACAGCGATGCAACGGGTGATGGCGCGGCGCAGCCAGGGGCGGATCCTGATCTCGACAAAGCCCTCCATCACGATCTGGCCTGAGAGGGTGCCTGTGATGGTGCTGTTCTGCCCTGCTGCCAGCAGAGCCACTGCAAACAGGATCTTTGCGGCGTGGTCGCCCACGGCGCCGTCCAGCAGGTGATAGGCGTCGCTGATCAGGGCAACCTGGACCTGCAACACGAACTTGGGGAGTAAATTACTTCTGCCAGGCCCCAGAAGCTTGAGGAGCTGTACCGCCCTGTCCAGCAGTCTGAGCCAGAGGACCCTCAGGTGTGAGATGAGCTGCAGAGAATCAGGCTCTACAAGGTGGACTGCAGCCCTAAGCTGCAGCAAGCACAACTATCACTCGCTGTTGAGGCCTGAGAAGCTGTCGTGTAATTCGACCCGTGATCCAGAGAAGGCCAGCTGGACCTAGGGGTGCCTGTAGACTTGAGCAGCACTCAGCAGCCAGCCCTGCCGGTACCTGCATGCTGCACAGCCACGCATGCACACTGAATGCAGAAGCTGCCCTCTGGCAGCCAAAGCATGCTATTCAAGAAGACCCACGCGAGGGCCACAAACAAAGACAGCAGATGCCACCACAAACGCCACAGGTTCAATTGGTCACACAGACTCATGTGCTCACCTTGTCCGGCCCATAAAAGAAGGCGGCAGCTGCCAGAATTAGGATGGCCGCGTTGATGAAGAAGGCGATGGACAGTGAGAAGGTGCAGTCGATGAGCCCATACTTGATGGCATGACGCTTGCCGCCTGGAGTGCGGGCGTAGGCCCTGGTTTGAATGATGCTGCTGTGCAGGAACAGATTGTGTGGCATTACTGTGGCCCCAATGATACTAATGGCACTGTAAAGAAGGCTGGTGTCTGTCAGAATCTCAGGCCTGCACAGCAACAATATGGGGGTCAGGAAGTGCAAGGAAACAAACAGGCTGGCGGCGAGTGCAGACCTTAGCAGGCAGGGGCATGTTGGGAGCAACAATCTTGCAGGAGCAGGGGTCTCAGGCAACAGGGAAGGGCAGACATGCACTTGAGTAGAGGGCCTCTGGCAGCTGCAGTGCAATCATTGGCTTGAAAGAGGTGTCAACCAGTGCTTTCACTGCGGCTTGACAACCAATTCAGGCTCCCAGGCCTGGCATCTGCGGCAGGAGAAGCAAACACCCACAACATATATGAATCCATTCCTAGACTCCCCGCAACCCCCCAGTCCAGCATGGCGATAGCCAGCGTGGGAATGAAGCAGTCATTGATGCAAAGCAGGCGGCGCACAGCATTCACCTGGGAATGAATCCCTTGCCGACCTCCGCCCAGTCTGGTTTGACGACGGCCATCTCATAGATGAAACAGGCGCCGATGAGCGCGCATAGCAGCACGACGACCACCTCCAGGAGCCGGAAGCTGTGCATGCCAGTGAATACCAGGATCAGGACGTCTACCAGCGTGATGAGGGTGCCGGCCCAGAGGGGCAGCCCAAAGAGGAGGTTGAGAGCGATGGCTGAGCCAATGATCTCCGCCAGGTCAGTGGCTGCGATGGCGACCTCCATCAGGATCCAGAGGATGTAGTTGACCCAACGAGGGTACCCATCGCGGCAGCACTGTGCCAGGTCACGTTCAGCCACAATGCCCAGCTTCAAGGCCAGAGACTGCAGGCAGAAAGAGCAGGACATTGACAGACCAGTACCTGTGGCAAGTTCTGGGGCAGGAAGCACTGAGCCAGTTGGGTCTGGCCACGATGCCCAGCTTAAAGGTAAGAGCATGCAGCCAGGCAATCGAGGAGCGTGCAAACAGGCCGGCATTGTACACAGCACGCCCCACATTCCACTCAGCCATGGTTAGCTTCAGGGCCAGCAGCTGGGGCAGCAGCTAGTAATAGTCGCCATGGTCAGGCTTGCTGATGCAAGTGTCCAACTGGGCCCTGCAGCCAGGCAAGTCCCAACAGCCACGCAGTCACTCAGCAGCTACTCACACTGGGGCTCAGATCCCACAACAATCCTGCCACCGACACAGCTGTTGCTAGATCAGACTCATGCGGATCAGCCAAGAACCTGCTGCCCCACAGCCATTTTGAGGCCAGAGGTGGCATAGCAGAGCAACCCCCACACACCACGGACACGACTGAGTGCAAGTTCCCTTGGCAGCTGACGGGGAGGAACATGGCTCGGAAGCTGACCAGCAGACTGACAACAAGACCCACACAGGCTAGAACGCGACTCTGCTGCCAGGGCAGGCCTGCAGCCCTAGCTGTACAGGAAGCTATCAGCAAAGACTGGAGACCTCCCAGACATTAACAGCCCAGTACAGCCGCCTACAAGGCCTGGCCTTGAGGAACATGGCGCACCAATTGGTTTGACCAGCAGGGATGCAATGAAATGCTCCAGGGCGGGGCCATCGCCTGAGCAGCACTGGGCTGTGCAGGCAGCACTGAACAACCCACACCCTGGCAAATCCAACAGGCCACAAAGAATAGCTGACCTGGAGGAACATGGCGCAGAAGTTGGCCAGCAGGATGACGATGAGCAGCGTGAAGCCATAGGTGGAGCCACCTGCCACGTCAGTGGCCCAGTTGCCGGGGTCCATGTAGCCCACGCTGACCAGGAAGCCCAGGCCCATGAAGGCAAACAGGTTTTTGTACCTGCATCCAGGGGAGGCTGCCATGCGGGTTGTCCTGGCAATTAGGCTGTGGCAGGGTCGCCAGGCCCCCTGAGGCAGCATCACCTACTAAATAATGTCAAGCTGCATGCATATGGGATAGCATGATGTCATCAGGCATCACTTGAACTGCCTGTAGGAGCGGTGAATGACGATGGGCATCAATGTGGACAGGTGTGTCACACCTGGTCTGGCTTGTGTCAAGGCCGGCAGACTGACTGCTGCTGGCTGCTGGCATGCCAGCTGCTTCCAGTGACCTTCTGATGGTGGGGACACACAGGCGCCGTACCTCCTTGCCACAAGTCACACAGCTGGGCGCCACTCGCTAGCAGCCTTAGCATGTGGCAGTGCTGCAACCGAGGAGTTGTCTGCGGGATGCCTGTGTGGAACGCACAGCAGCCCTCAGCCGGGCAATTGTGGCTCACCAGCCCCCTCACCCTGGCAGGCGCAACAAACAGAACACAGTTCACACAAGAAGGCCCTGCTCACCAGCGGCCGTCCTCGCCGGGAACGCTGATGCTGTTGTGCACCTCCTCCAGAGAGGGGTGGTCGCGGGGCTTGCGCCAGCCATGCAGCAGCGCCACGTCGGAATCATCAGCAGCCTCATTGGCTGGGGGAATCGAGACGGCAATGCTTTCTGCAGAGGCGCGGCCTTCGCTGCTCTGGGAGATCCTGTCCAGGGAGGGTGGCCTGGGCAGGGGGTTGCTGAACTGTTGGGGAGCATCCAATGCCACTTTTGGGTCCATGGCCCCTGCATGAGGTGGCAGTTACAGGAATTCACCCCTGTGCGTCTTCCCTGCGATACCTGATGCCACTGGTAATGGGCAACAGAAGGCGCTCGTTGTGCATAACATGAGGTGGTTGCTGTGGCGATTTTCACCAGAGGCTAGTACCTCGTTCCAAAAGGCCCCTGTGTGTGGCCTCAGGCCAGGTGCTGCTGCAGAGCGAGTTCGTAGGACTGGCCAAGATAATGAGTATACATTACATATATATATGGGAATGTACTATCCAGCTGGAGCACATCAACAACATGGCATGCAGCAGCTGTATGGTGATTTGGTGAAAGGACCCAGCAGAAAAGCAACATACATCCTTTGATATTCAGGAAGGCAGATTGACCACCTCAATGGGCTCAAGATCGCTTGGCATGCTGTTGCTGAATTTGAGGGCCTTCGAATAGAAGTACAGCTCTCCATCTAGAGCGCGCCTGCAGAGGCACACAGCATTTCAGGTGCAGGCCCTCCTGGGCTAGCATCAAGCAAAGCAGTATGGAACCCACCTGATGTTGGTTGCTTGACGGAACCCATGCTGCTCGCCGGCAAACATGGCAAGAGCCGTGGTCACACCGCGAGTTTTGAGGGCATCATACATGATCTGAGCCTGGTTGGGTGGCACCACCTCGTCCTCATCACCCTGCACCACAGTAAGAGAGGCAGCCTGCTGTTCTTACAGCGTACAGGGGCAGCGCCTGTGGGTACAGTCCAGCAAGCAGCTGTTGCCCTTTGCACAGCACCTGCTCCGAAGCTTGTGCAGTGGCGCACCAGCTGGCTGAAGCAGTGAAATCCAGTTGCAGCAGCCCGGCCTGCTCGGGCGCAGGCTTTCCAGAGTCTTCTAAAGCACCACAAGAGGGTGCGCCAGCTTGTCCAGGCAGCGAGCATCAAGCTGCAGCAGGGCATGCCGAGCAGCAGGTTGTCAGGGTTTGACGACCACAGAGTTTGACGACCGCAGGAGTGGAGCCAGGTTGCCCTAATCTATGATGCCCCAGCTGCAGCAGTGCTTGCCTGGAAGAAGGCTGTAGGGGCAGTCAGAGTGTCCAGACTGTGGATGGGCGAGCGCTGCACGTACACATCTTTCATCTTAGGGTAGGGCCCAATCAGGCCGTCCAGGTAGCGGCTCTCGAACTTGTGGGTCTCCTTGGCCAGCATCTCCAGGTCTGCCACGCCGTAGTGGCTGGCCCCTGCAGAGAAGACGTCCCTGCAGGGCATGCCGACAGGCAATTGTGAGATGTGCAGATCACCAAAGAATAGGGGCAGAATAGGGGCGGGCCCCCCGCAGGTCAGCCATCATCGCAGATCATCAGATGGACAAGTGGAGCCGTGCACTGGCAGCGTGCAGTCCTGGTCCAGCGCCACAGTGGCTGGGCGCCTCAGGCTGACGTCGCTCACGCGGCATGGGCAGGCAGCATGCCCAACACAGGCCCCTGCCTGCAGACGCAGTGCTCTGTGGCGCACCAGCACCAAGCAGGCTACTGCAGATGCAAAGCACAGCAGTTGATACAAGCAGGAGCTTTGACTTTTGTGCACACCTGAAGGCCAGGCAGGCCAGGGTGGTGTAGCCTCCAGCAGAGCCTCCATCAATGCACAGCCTCTTTTCGTCCACCAGCCCTTGCTGGGCCAGGTATGTGGCAGCATTGCTGCAGGTAGGCATAAAGAGTCGGAGGGGCTGGCAGCGACAAGATCCTGCCAACCCAGTGGGGCAGCTGCGCTGCAGGCGCAGTCACGCTTGCCAAGCCAACAGGGGTGGCAGCGACTGTAGCCAGGTGCATACCAGGCATTGACCCAGCCCTGCTGGCTGCTAGGTAAGAGCAAACAGGGCCGTGAATAGCAGGTACAGGAAACTTGTTGCTTGGACGCATGCCCACCTACAGTCATCCACATCCACAATGCCCCAGCTCCCTTGCAGGCGATTGCGGAACTCACGCCCATAGCCAGTCGAGCCTCCGTAGTTCACATCAGCCACTGCAAATCCTGCAGCAGGGGGCAAACGGCTTATGTAAGAATTTAGCAGCCAGCATGCTGCTTCAAGAATGTCCCAAGGTCCTCATAAAGCATGGTCAGCAGAGCAAGCCCTGCAACCTTGAACAGGCTGTGCAGGCCAGGCAGTGCATAGTCTCTCCCTGCACCTCTGCTGGTCTCAAAGGGGTGTCTAATGTGGCCTGAGAGAAGTGATGGCCAAGCTGGTCAGGCAATGCACAACATCACTGCCATGCCTGCTGGTCTAGCTCTGGATGCCCAGTTCGAAGGCCATCCCAGCCTGGAAGCCTTGCTGGCCACGCAGATCTTGCAGCGCACAGCCTGCAAACGCACCTCTGCTGGTCCAGAACTGAATGCCCAGGTTGAAAGCCGTCCCAGCCTGGGATGTTGGGCCCCCATGGATCTTGATCAGCAAAGGAGCCTTCTCGCCGTCCTGGAGCTTGAAATCTTTGTTGGTGGGAGGGTAGTAGCTGCAGCCAGAACGAAGCATAGATGGACCCTATACAGATGCCAGCCCATGCAAGACTGCCACAAGAGAGAGCAGTGACGAACTGGCAGGCGCCACCCACTTCATATAGGCTGTGAGGTTGTTTTCTGTGGGGAACTCAACGCTGCGAGGCTCAGACAGGTAGCCAGAGTCCACCTGCACAGTGGCCAGACAGAGACTCCTGAGGCCTTGAGCAACAGTCAGCCCAAGAAGCTGCAGAAACTGCAGGCCACAGTAATTTGCCGACAGCAAGGTGCCAAGCACGCAGACAAGGTCGGGATTTGAGCCAACAGCACAAACCCCTGGCCATGCTGCATCATCATGTGGCCAGGCAAGGACAGCACTTGCCTCCAATGTGGTGCTCTTCCGCAGGGCACGCCACTGGTCAGAGCCTGCTGTCTGCAGCTCCTCCACAGATCCAACCTCCAACAGGGCAAGCTCAGAGGGCTGCTGCGCGCTGCCTCCAGTGGTGGCCACCACAATCTTGCCACCAACCTGCAGCAAGCTGGAACATGATTCGGCACCGACAAGTGCAAGATGCGTTGAGATGAGGCTGTTCACTGTGCAGCTCCTGACCAGCAGCGTCGATCCGCAAGCCTCTGCTGCGAGCCAGATGTTGCAGCATTGGCTCATGCAGGCTGAGAGACCATGGGTGTGCATGTCAGGCAGCCTGCTCGCCTCTGCTGCCACAACATTGCTGTAGCTGCTGTACTTGGTCTTCAGATGTGTCACTGACCCCGACTGGATGTCAATCACGGCCAGGGAGGTCCCTGCCTGGCTGGGGTCTGCATACTTGGCCAGCAGCCTGCAGGACAGCAGCAGGTGGGAGCATGCGTGCATGCATTTCTTGCAGCTGTGGCCGGTGTTGGCTGAGGGTTTGAAATTGCAAGCTGCATGGCGACACCAGCAGGCTTCATTCAGTGCCGATGCCAGTGGCTGATGCCGGCATGCACAGCATTCAGAGATTTTGGCATACACAGCAATCAGAGGCTAGCCCGGTAGGCTCCCACCTTGACCCTGGAAGGAGAGTGAAGGACTGCATGCCGAACACCCAAGCTGGCCCTGCAAACTCTGCTGCCTGTTTCACGATCGGCCGGACCTGCAAAGGCGGTCAGGTTCAGCGCACCACTTGTTTCCAGGCCTCAAGAGCGGTGACATTGCTTCACAGGCTTCAGCCACAGGGCCAGACTGTGGAGCAGTAGTTCTGCACTGCGATCACGGACAAGAAGTTTTAGGTGGGTAGCAGCAGCTGCTCAGACGCCTTCCATGCAAGCACACGCCAGCCGTCGCCCTCCAAATGCATCAAGCTGGGCAGGCACAGCCTGGCAGCAGTGCGTGCAGGTGTGCAGGGGCTCACCTTCCCCTGGGCAGTCAGGCAGATGATGTTCCACCATCCAGGCTCCCCCAGCTTGTCGCTGGTGAACAGGAGGTCGTTGTCGGGCGTCCACAGGGGCTGTGAGACAGACTCATCCTTCCCTCCCGCCACAGCCTGCATGCACACGAGATGCAGCTCGCCGGCAGAGGTTGCCACATCAAGGCCTCCAGTACAGGTCTCAAGAGGCAAACCCTGAAGGCATATGTATTGCATGGGGGCTGGCGGGGCAGCTCACCTTAGCATCTGAGATGGTCCCGTCTGAAGCAACGTCTGCAGTCCAGAGCTCTGTGTCATCCCATGGCTGCACAATGGCATGAGTAAACGGCCAGTCAGGCTTGGCAAAGATGCAAGCCGTAATAGCCATTCAGCACCAGTAGACTACTGAGCAATACAGCAAAGCCATGCTGGTGCTGAAGTCGGCCACATTTGCTACTGCAAGATGTGCGGACATGCCAACAGTCAAGCTGCCACCAAGCTGCTCCGGGATGTAGTGACATGCTGCTGCGACTCACGTCAACGCTGCTCTGCTGAACAAAAGTTCAACTTTGCCAGGGTGACACCCAGTCTGCGTACCATGTTGGGGTGATCCCAGGACACCCAGGCCAGTCGGGTGCCGTCTGGGCTGATGCGGGGGCTGGAAAAGAAGTCGTGGCCTGAAGCCAGCACAGTCACAGCCCCTGTCCTCAGGTCTGCAGGCAGCACAGGGCCCAGCTCAGCTCACAGCATCTGTTTACAGGATCCCAGTCAGCGCCAGCACAGAGACTGCTTGCCGCCAGCTGAGCAAGCTGCCGCCGGCTAGAGGACGCACCTTTGCCATAAGGTCAGAAGGTTGGCAGTGCTCAGGACTAGGCTTGCCTCTTGCATCCCACTAGAGACCAGTGCAGCTCAGCAGTGCTAGCACGAAAACACCCACTTGACCAATGCCAAACCCTGCACAGGCCCAGCGATGCAGCACAAGCAGCGCAGCCAGGCAGCCCTGGCAGCCCTATTGCTGATGGTGCTGCATATTGTCAAGTGTGGCATATTTCCAGTTTGCTGCTGCTGCTTCTGCATGAATGAAGTCATCGTGGCTGGCGCCCCTGCAGCCTCCAGCTGCGCAGGGGTCAGACACAGCTTGGTAGCACAGATTGGCTGGCCCCCAGCCTAGGGCACGCTCACCAACAGCGCTGATGGTGTTGACGGCCTCCCCCTCCCCAGAGTGGTCCTCACAGACTGCCACCAGCCTGCCGCGCTGCTCATCCACAACGCCATCCGCAAAACGCTGCTTGCCGTCCGCTGAGGTCACTGCCTTGGGGGGGCCAGGGTCTGGCCCCAGGCTCTGCTTGTACACCAGCTGGTCCCTGTGGCAGCAGCTCTCACCCCTCAACAGGCTGACAGTCATTAGGCGCCCTGGGGTCTGCTTCCAGGCTTGGCCTTGTCAGAAACCACAAAGATGCAGATTTGTTCCCTCGCTGTCTGGTGCAGGCTGCACATGCAGACTGCACAACACCAGCTACAGTCAGCTGCTGCTCACATCTGATGCTGGTCAGGGGTTCACTGCAACCCAGCTTGACATGCTGCTCACTTGAAATTGGAGAAGTAGACGTCTTCCTTGCCAACTGCTACAGGAGCCCCGCCATACTCGTGCACCCGGGTGCGCACGTTGAAGCCGCTGTCTTGGCCTGGCGTCACGTCCTGGATGGAACCATCTGCGGACCTGCAGCAAGTCGGCAGCTGAGGGGCGAGAGGGGGTTGGCATCTGCAGAGGCACAACTCTGCAGCATTGGCACTTGAGACTTGACGAAGGATTGCTTTTGCAGCCCTGCAGGACAGCTCAGATTATGTAACAAGATTGCACCTATAGCCCTGCAGCAGGAGCTCAGCTGCCCCACTTGCCGCGGATGCATTGCAGTGGCGCAGCTGAGAGCAAAGGGATGGGATCGGGATGGAGTTTGCGGCCATTCAGCAGTGGCACAGCCTGTGCCTTTCTTCAGTACTGCACCCGCCGCCAGAGATGCTGGCAGCCTGGAACTGGGTTGCATGCGTGGGCCACCAGCAGCGGCAAGTTTGCTTCTGCAGCCCCAGAATGACAGCAGAACTGGCACTGTCCTGCAGTCCACATGCGTCACGCTGCGAGGCATGGATGCTGCGCAACAGGCAGCATGCAGCCGACGCCTTTTTGCCATTCATTCATGGGCAGGTCCAAGGCCTGTGGTTGCAGCTGCCGAAGAAGTCATGGCTCCGGAAGGCTCACCTCCTCACAAGGACCTGACGCCCGCCTTCCTGCGGCCGAGACTCAATGAAGAGAAGATCCCCCGAGGCTGTGATGAGAGGAGCTCCGAGGCCAATGCCTTTAGAGACAATGAGCTCTGATGTGATGGGGCTCTTCCACTCCCCTGCCTGAAGCGCCTGTCTCATGATTGTGTCAGAGGATGCAGCTGACCTGTCGCGAGGCCATGGGCATGTGTCAGCTCCGCATATGGCATCGTGGTGATGTTTAGAGGACACAGCAATCAGCAGAGCTACAATGATCATGACCTGGTGACAGATGTGGTGCAGTGACACGACTTTGAGCTGGTCTTGATCTTGCTTGCCAGATAAGCCCTTGAACAATGCTGATGGAGCCAGAGCCTGGTCCTGGGGGTTACAGACCTATGGATCAAGCATGTACAGGGGGTCAGTCGTGCTGTCGCGCAACGAAAACTCATGGACCTTGCAATAGGTTAGCACTTTCATATTTCTGAGCATACTTCTGAGTAGCGACTCTACTTTGTCCACAAATGAAGTCTATTGCCCCAAACTGCCATGACAGGCTGTGCTCGCCGTGGCCTGCCGTACGCTGCAGACGGAGGCAGTCAGCAGCATGCCACAAAGCCTCCCTTGAAGACGCAGCAGCAAAGCTGTTTAGAGAGGATCCAAAGGCTCGGGAGAGGTGGGCGACAGGTTCAGTGGTTCTACTGATGTACAGTGGGTGGCAGCAAGGGACAAGCGCTTGAGGGCCTCTCTGCAGGCTTGGCAGAGTGAGCGAGGCTGCTGCCAGGGTAGCAGCCCTTCAGGAGGCACAGCGGGAGATCAACCAGCTCAGTGCACAGTCTGCAGCACCCCCTTCTGAGCAGGAACAGGTTTGTGCTCCCCACCACCTGCAAGATTGCATCTGCAGCATTATCTAGCTTGTGCTCTAACATGCTTCCAGATTTTTGTGCCGCAGGCACAGCTAGCCTCTGAGCGTGGTGCCAATGCAGACGTCCTCACAGCTGCTGAGGAGCTGCAAGATGCCATCCGTGATGTTCAGGATGCTCAGGCATCGCAGCAAAAGTGGAGCGTAGCAGTGAATGAGGTGTGGGTTTCACAGAGCTCATTGCCACCTTGCACGTTCAGGGTGTGTGGCTAGGTGCCTTGTGACCTGGCATCAGTGTGCCTGCCAACTATGGCGCTGCCCGGCTGACATCTTCGGTCAAGCACTGCGACCAGCCTCTATTCTGTCAGTTGCACTTGCACTCTCCTGACTGCATCTGAACAATGTCTCAGTCTCCCAGGAAAGGTGTTGAAGGCAGAGTCTGGCCCAGATTCTGGCCCACAATGGACATGGGCAGCAAGCAACTCATGCACTGCTGTGGTGCCTGCAGGAAGCTGAGAGGGTGGAGTCTGGGAAGGCTGCAGCCCTTGCCGGGGCAGCTGGGGCTGCAGCAGATCTGCCTTACCTGCTCTTCCACCCGCAGCAGCAGTCCCTGCTGTCAGGCAGTCTGAGCGTGCTGGGGGCTGCAGGGACCTGCGTGCTGTTTGGCCTCTGCTACAGATATGCCGTAAGGCAGGACCTGAACAACGCCCAGCTGAAGGTGAGTCCCCCGCTCAGACTTGTCAATCTGCAGCTGTCTGTCTGTGCACACCCCTTTCACACGGCTGCTGGGGCACCTGCAGGCAGGAGTCGTGGCGGCTTTTGGCCTTGCCAGGGGGATCGCACAGGCTGATGCCCTCCAGTCACAGGCGGCAAGTACTGGAGGCAGTCCCTTTGCTGCTGAGGTGCTGGGCCCTGCTGCGCTGCTTGTCGGCCAGTCCCTTCTGGTCACTCTAGTGGCTTCCATTGCACTTGAAGCTGCTTTCAGAAAACAGTGGCTGAAGCCATTTGGTGGTCTAGAGTGAAGCTGGTCATGTGCTGGGTTGTAACGATCTTGGTGCTCAGAATGTGGTGCAGTTCAATACATCAGTACCCAGGCTAGACCAAGACTATAACGCAATAGAGACACAGGCCTTCCAGTGCTGTTCAGTAATTTATTCCACTTCAAATCTATAACCAAGCAGAAGCGGGCCAGTAGAGGAGACATATTGGGAGAAAGCTGTCAAAGGGTGTGCTGGGACTGGAAGGTGGTGCAGCCAGTGAAGGCTGTCCAGGGTGGCAAACTGCGAGCAAAAGCATCTAGTGGCCTGGTCTGGCCAAGGAAGGTTGCAGTCAGGTGCACTTCGGTTGTGGTTCCTACCTGCAGCAACCCCGCATCTCTGTTGGCATGCTGCAAATGTAGACTGCTGACGAGCCTCACGGCAGCAGCAGTGCAGCATACCTCCCTCTCAAGCCAAAAGACCCAGTCCTCCACCCCATTGGCAGATGCATATCTCACAATGTGCTGAGGCTGGCCACTCTGCAGAGGCATAAAGTATCAGGTGGCACTATAGCAGGAAGCACAGCTTTACAGAGGCAGCCGCGCATGCTCAGGCATGCAAAATGGCTGCGGACTCTTGCTGAAAGCTGACCGTAGGTAGAACAGGAGCGCCAGCTTCAAGTGGCACAGGCACAACACCAAAGATTGCAGCACAGCGGCAGAACAGCAGCAGCAGCAGCGAAGCTTTTCCCACCTGGCAGGGAAGGGGCTGCACACCAGAACATGAGCAGCAAGGTGTGCATGTACACGCAAAGTGTGCACACCCTGCAGCATGTGGCTCACCGGCAGCATTGTGTGAGGCAGTGTCTCAGCCCAGGACCAGCTCTGCAGGGGACCTGTTATGTTGAGCACACCAACAGCAGCATGGGGAAGGCTGAGTTCAAGTTCGATCATTTCGAAACCAGGGAGTTTCTGGGACGGCATCTGTTTCCTCTTGTGCAGTGCAGGGAGTTTGTGGGCCAGGAAGCCCTCAATGGGAGGTGCTGCCAGCGACGGGCCCCTCAGCAGATCTGATATTGGGTACATGAACTGCAGGCCATTTGAGGAGTGAGTCAGCTCAGGAGGTGCAGCTGGAGCAGGCTTCAGCATGCATGGCCATGTTTTAAAGGGTCTCAGGTAGCCTTGCTTTGCTCGGTTGCCCAGGTCAACATCTGTGCTTGGGCCCTTCTCATGCAAAACCTGTGTAGCGCAGGGCTCAGCATGACCAGGACAGCATGTGCTGATTGCCCTGGACGTGGAGTAGTATCCTGCATTGAAGGCGTGAGGGCAACATCTGAGCACAGGCTAAGACGCTCACCATCCATTCCTTGCCATCTGAGGGTGCAGGCTGGTGCTGTGTCATGTTGACTGCACGCTCGATGGGAGTTGCGTCCAGGGAGGCCAGGGCAAAGCTGGTCTCCAGGTGCTGAGAGGCATTCATGCGCAACATGTGCTGCAGCATCACACGCTTGGCGTGCTCACTGCTGTAGGGAGAGGTAAACGCTGACGTCACAGCAGCTGCAGCCACTGATGTAGCGAGCAAGGCACCCAGCACAGCCTGCAGAGTAAGCTGCCATGGTTCAGTCAACAGCAACATGTCACGCTGGAGCATTAGGACCACATGTGCAGTACATGAAACCATGAAAAGTGCAGCCAGAAGGACGAAATGCGCAGCCCACAGCTTGCTGCTGTGAGGCTCCATGAGCACAGAGGCCCACCTTGGCATGTGACTTG
This sequence comes from Asterochloris erici, assembly GCA_019693375.1. Classification (NCBI taxonomy): domain Eukaryota; kingdom Viridiplantae; phylum Chlorophyta; class Trebouxiophyceae; order Trebouxiales; family Trebouxiaceae; genus Asterochloris; species Asterochloris erici. The sequence goes on along the minus strand of JAAMXJ010000311.1, from coordinate 111,064 downwards.
ATGCTGTGAGCGATCCAGGGTATCAGGAAGCCAGCGCTGCAGTAGAGGAAGATCCCAAACAAAGCCCCCGCCGCAATGTCTGCCACTGCCAGGCCGAGTGGCGGGGCGACTGCAGGCAGTGTCAGGGCTTGACTACGTCACATCAGGCCGGGGCTCACATCGCTGCTAGTCAGACTGGCAGACGATCCACAAGGTGACGCAAGGCAGCAAGAGGCTGCGCCAGCATCTGATGGCCCTGCACTGTGCACTGCAGGGCCTGCACTGTGCACCAGGCAGATGCTCACAGCTGATGTTGAGCTTGCACTGTGCGTGCAAGTGTGCCGGTGGGGCGCAGCAGGCTCCCTGAGACGATGCGCCGGCAGCGCTCACCTGAGCCCCCCATGGAGATCTTCTCCATGATGTGCTGCAGCAGGATCATGGCCATGGGGGCAACAGTCTGCGCAGGGATGGCAGCGCTGGCCAGTGCAACCAGCAGCTGCAGGGTTTCGTCACCCTGCACCAATGAGATGGGTGCAGTGAGGACTGCCAGAAGGCATTCATCACGTTTCCCCTTGCAGCCAGCCAGCCAGCGGACGTTACTGAGGCTCAAAACATGCTCAGCAAGACCAAAGGGAGCCAGATCTCTGCCGTGGCGTCCGGGGCTCAACACTTCTTCACACGGCAAATGTCACCTTGAGCCTTCCCCGGCACTTTGCCAAAACCTTGAAGCCACAGGGCAGCTGTTGCTCTGATATCTCAGCCATACCTTTACCGATGTATCACTTCAGTGGGATCGCAGACTTGCGTCATCAGATGCAAACTTGCAGCAGACAGCGCCTGCACAACAGCACGCCACACGCCGCAGCCACAAGGTGCACCCACCTCGACAGGCAGGGCAAGCAGCAGGCTGGCCAGGCCTCCAGCAGCCCAGATGGCGTGGATGAAGGCAGACCTGGCCCCCAGCCAGGCCAGCACAGCCGCTCCCCAAGCATGCAGCAGCGTGGTGCCTGCCACCAGGTCCCTGATGCCCAGCTGGGGAGGCCTAAGGGCAACGTAGGGCAGCAGGGCGCCTGCTGCTGCTGCGGGGCCATAAATGAGGGCAGCAGCCCAGCTGCTTGCAAACCAAACCATGGGCTTGCCTGCAGTGCGCCTTTGAGGGTCAACAGAGTGAGGTGTCAGAAACAGTGCTCAGACAGCCGGGCAATGTTGAAGTACAGCTCATACCACTGTCGGCCAGCCCAGGCTGACAAGCATCAGGCACCAAGTTACTTTTCGAGCTGTGACATGCAGTCTGCACTGCTGCCACAAACTGAGGTGCAGCCATGACCTGTCCTTTGAGGGCAGCCATGGCTGACTTCTTCGTGAGGATCGCGCCTAGAACTGCCAGCAGCCACCTGAGATCAGCGCTCTGGCAGCCCCCACGGTGGCAGGCAACAGAATGCCGCCCAAGGTGCTTGCCAATGCCAGTCCTGTCCCCCAAGCCATGCCCCGTCGTGGCAGCACCGGGAGGATCACACACAACGCCAGAGGTGCCAGGTGCAGCAGGGTGCCCACATCTGACCTATACTGGATGAACCTGTACAACACAGAGTTTGCTTCAGAAAGCTTGTATCACAGAGCCCGTAAGCAGCCTGAACCCAAGCAGCCTGACCCATACTGACACGAGGCCACCTCATGTGCTAGAGGTCAAAAGTCTACGCCATGGGGATGCCCAAGTCTCCATAGCTTGGCAGCACCTTGAAAATGCCTGTTTTCACCAGCTAACATCCACTGAGCTCATTGCGAGGGCTGAGGAAGTCCTCATTGTACCATTTGACGCAGCACAGGTGCTTGCTGCTGACCAACAACAGTCGGCCCCAGCCAAGTAGCAGACTGCACTCCTCTTGTCATCAGGCTGGCTGTTCTGCAACTGCTGCCAGCTGGACATCCTGCTGCACTCACCTGGCCACACAAAGCTCAAAGAAGACGGGGATGGTTTCCCTGAGACGGGAGCCTCTGGCGCCCCCAGCCTGGCTCTGCTGCTGCAGGCGCTTAGTGACCTCCAAGATTGTGGGCAGCACGTTCCTGCCCATGGACTGCAGCACACACGAAGGTAAAGGGGTGAGGCGAGCATTAATGAAGCAGAGACTGCAGCGCTGAGGGCTGGGCATGCTTGAGACATGGACTGCGGAGTCCTTGGGCTGTCTGAAGGTGGGGCAAGCGTGCTAGTAGACAACCAGCAGGATCTAGTGTGCGCACAAGTGGCAAGTTTGGCATTGGAGTCAAGGGTCCACCAAAGGATGTGTTCTGCGCAAGCCGGTGGCAGCCCCTGGCAAAGGGCTGCCACCGGCCGAGACACATCAACAGCAACAGGATAAAAGCAAGAATGTGCTGCAGCTCCTTGGGCGTCGTAGGACACAGAGAAGGCACGCATCACAGTCAGGGGTCTACATGCAGCTGTGGACGAACCTGCAGCGTGCCTGCCCTGATCCGCTCTGGGCGGTCGTTGGTGGTGTGGTAGGCTGTGCCGTCCAGCAGGAAGGCAATGTCCAGTCCCGGCAGGTGTCCATAGTCAGTCCTATAGGTGAAGAGGAGGGAGTGTGTCTCGTGTTGTGCAACTACTGCAGCGGCTGATTGGAGCCAGAGTGCGCACAGCAGGTGCAGCTTGGACAGAATGCATGTGCAACCCAGGCCACACAGGCAATGGTCGCAGCGCTGTAAAGAAGGTTAGGGAACAAGGGAACTAGGGTCGTAGGGCAGCGCTTAGTTTGGGCACGCTGGCTGCTGGCCACCCAGGAGGTGGCGGGCCCCTGATGAGCCAGCTCGCTCAACGAACAGCTCTGGTCCTCACAGCTGCAGGCTCCAAGGACAAAAGCAGCAGCTCAGCCGTTGCAGTGCAGAGCAGGCACCCACCAGGTTACACAGACGCCTCACCAGGAGAACATGCGGAAATCGGTGTCTGCAGGGATGAGCTTGGCTCGAAAGAAGTCCTGGCCCACCACCGAGCCACGAGGGCGAGGTGCAGCTTTGGCGAATGCATCCACAACCCAGTCCCCTGCAGGCAGACGGCGTGACCGCGACCTCAGCAAATGCAGAGGCAAGATGCAGCCTCACAGCATGTGTCCACAACCCACTCCCCTGCAGGTTGCCCAGCTCTGGTGCAGCGGTGCAGGGACAAGATTTTTATGTGGCGCGTGCACTCACTAAAACAATCCCCTGCAGACAGTGGCCACTGCCACAGGGGGCTGCATGGAATGCTGGCGCTTGCAGGGGTCAGTGCGAGGGGCCGCAGGGGCAAGCCGCTGCAGGCGGTGGAGGTTTGCATGGGCCGAGCCTGGGGCGTAGACGCTCCCTGCACTGTCTCACGCAACACCAGCAGACAGGGCTGCGCTGCAGTTTCGCTGTAGGCGGTAGGCTGGGCAGCATCAGGTGCAGGCCCAGGCCCTGACTGGAACCACAGGGCGCCCACCGCCACAGGGCTCAAGGGGCACAGCAGCAGTTGCGGGAGTCTGTCCCCATGTTGACAACGGGAAACCATGCCAAGGCAGCAAGGTGCAGGCAGAGCGCACTGCAGTCCAGAGCAGAGCTGCAGGTGGCCAGCACCGACCAGTGGTGTGCACCAAGCACAAGGCGGTGGCGCAGGGGCGTGCTCACCAGAGCTCTGAAACAGGAAGTCAGGTCCTGCTGGCCCCGTTGACTCCAGGTTGATGAAGGCCCCCAGGTTCTCTGCGTGGACGCTGTGCTGCATGAAGCCATGCGCAGCCTGCAGTGACACCAGGGCGGTCTCAGGGTAGGTCAGCCTCAGCAGCTGGCCTCAACAGGGAGGTGTGCTGCAGTATGATCCAACTGCACGACCCTGTGAGCAGGCTGATCTGCAGGCAGCTTGCCAACAAAGCGACATGACATGGAGCTGAGAGCCGCACTCTGCTCCCATGGGAGGCGGCCTGCACTTCCTGCCACCTCGCCTGCTCTCGTACAGTGCCCAAAGATGCATCACACCTCGTGGAACCTCGAGGCATGCAGCGTGGTGCAGTGCTGTGCAGTGGCGAAACGCAGTAGCAGAGCCCACCTGGGACAGCGTCTCCTCACCCCCATTGAACAGGAACACCACTGGGGCAGCCAGCGTGCTGTTGCCGTCGGCTGCCAGCGCGCGGGCCATCTCCAGCATGACGCCGATGCAGGAGGCCGCATCTGAGGCCCCCGGGGACCCCAGGCCGGCATCAAAGTGGCTGGCAATGAGCAGGCCCTTGACAGCTGGGGAGACCCCTGCAGAGGCACTGTAATATAGCATGCGTCTTGTTTGTCAAGGCTGCAGGGTTGAGAGCGACAGCTTGCAAGCGAGCGCTCAGCAGCGCCTTTGAACCCTGCTGAGCACACACGTGGGCATGCGAGCACCTGCCTCAGCCACAGCACCTGCAGCCATTGTGAACCACGACAAGGGCTTGCCGCTGTCTGGATCATCGGCAGGGGCCATCTTCCAGCAACAAAAAGGGTGGCAGAGGCTGCTTCACCCAAAGACATGCTTGTAGGGCCAGACGACGGAAGGTGACGCTGCGACCCTCATTCCCTGGTTGGTCTTGCCTGCAGGCTCCAAACGCAGAATGACGTTGGGCAGGCCCTGGTAGATGTTGGTGATGGGGTGCTGGAAGAAGTGCATCACTGCTGCGCCCGAGACCGTCTCCAGCTCAGCCTGCAGGAGTGGGGTGCAGGGAAACCAATCAGGGATCTGCAGCCCTGTCAGGGATGGGGGTGCCGCTCATGAAGGGTCAGGAGCACAGCCACATCTGGGGGCCAGCATCCCTTGATGCTCAAGTGCCAGGTCAGCAGCTGCTTTGCCATGCATGTGTGCTCTGCAGCATTGCTCATGAGCAGCGTGTGCCAGGGCTGGCACTCCTAGTCTACCGGCAGCTGCACCCTTCAGCATTGCTGCAGCCAGGCTTGACTGTGCTGTGTTGTGGATGCCACAACCAGAGACTGGACGAGGCCAGTGCAGCCGCCGGAGTGGTGACACCACTTGCCTTGGCCGTTAAAGCCGAGTTGGACCGCGCCACCTCAGCGACCTTTTGGGCCTCCCTCAATACATAATCAGCAGCCAATGTCAGGTCAGGATTAGACACCTGCACTGTGCCCAGCCAGGGCTCAGACAGTGCTGCAGGGATTTGGTGCTGTACTGCAGTCTTGAGAAACATGGCAATGCTGTCTTGGAGAAGCCAGGTTGAGCTGCCCCTCACCTGTCTGTGTGGCGTCTCCTCTGCAAGATGCCTGACATGCAGCATGGCTCGTGCCTCTGAGAACAGCGTGTCTGGCGCATCAAGCCCCAGCGGCTCAGGCACCTCCCACACCTTCCAGCGGCCATATACAATCTGCAGTTTGAAGTCTAGGCAGCATAAGCCAAATCGGAGGGCAGAAGAGGGAGGGCAGGAGCATCTTGACCTGGCATGCATACATGATCTGCGTTGGCATCCAGTCAGATTACCCTGCACAGGCACCCGAAGCTCTGGGTCTCACCACTGCCAACAGAAAGAGTCCAATGGCCGGCAGCCCCAGCAGGCCTGAGCTTGCTTTCCCTTTCCGGCCGGACTTGAGGGTCTCAGGGGCCTGTATCGGGGGCCCTGGGCTGGCAGCCCGGCTCCTGGACTGTAGACCCTCACCCTGCGCCATCTCGTGTGAGAGGGCAAAGGGATTACGTTAACGCTTGGATTTCAGTAAAGAATTACTGAACTAGACAATGCAGCATGTTGTTTCAAGCATGTCATCGACAGTCTAACACTGAAATTTGCAGGCAGGGGACAGGCAGCAATGCAACATACTACATGAAAGGAGGAGCTGCAAGATTCCTGCCTGAGTCATACGACAGTGACTGGGGAGATACCAGGGTCTGGCACAACAGGCTCTGGCCCTGAGGGATCCTGGAAATCATCCTGGTTGTAGACGACAAGAAGATACAAGCTGCAGCTCGGGCAGCGGGCTATCTCTTCCCCTGCAGCCAACTCCTCCTGCAGGAGAATCCAGAGTGAGAGCCACCAGAGGCAACTGGCAGCACTAGACCTGCTCTGCTGCTGGCCGCAGGGTGGTGCCACTCCCTTGAGACAAGCCATGGGCCATTTCATGGCAGTGCTGACACATCAGCTAGCAGGGCCTACCTTTGTGATCTGAAATAGATCGCCACAGGGGCACTGGTATGTGAAAGCCTTGAGCTCCTCATCCCACTGCATGTCCTCAATCTCCACTTCGTCATAGCTCATGGCTTCCTGACTACTTCTGCGCTGCGCTCCCCCCTGTCCTTCTGACTTTGGCAGCAGGTGAAACTGCCCAGCCCTCTGTTGAGGCCCAACTGCTTCCTGTACCAACAGGCAGCACCTGCAGAGGCTGTGCGTGTGTGGGTGCAAGCTGCAGCCAGCTGTGCCTAGAGTACCCAAAGCCAGCCAGAACACAGGTCTGCCTGCACTCACTTGGTGAAGCAGTAGGTGCAACAGCGTCTGCAAAAGTCTCTTTGGTACAGAGTTTCTGCACACTGGCCGCCGACGCTGCCGCCGATCTGGAGAGACTTCAAAGCCCACGACACACACCATCGAATGCAGGACTGCCTGCACAGCCGCGTGAGCACGTTCAGAGGCAACTGCCTGAGGAGACAGCAGGGGCTTGCCAAGGCCCGCTGCCTTGGGGGCCAGCAGGGCAGATGCAGGCAGGTCCAGCCCTGCAGGTGAGGCATGCTGTGTAACAGGCCACGCTCTGCATGCTCTTGAACATTGTCTTTCACGGCAAGCATTGTTCACCCCGCGCAGGGCCAGCATGGGAATAGGATTCACAGAGGGGCTGGTGCTGCCAGGCAGGGAGCATGTGGAGCCTCCTAAGCTGTTCCGCCCCGACAAGAAGGATTATGGCCTGTCCATGCGGCAGATGGCCGCACTTGGCCTCACAGACACGGACGTGTCCAGAGAGCTGGAAGAGAATGAGGCAAGGCTGAGACCCTGCTGTCACCTGCTGTCACTCTAATCTTCCAGCCTTGAAGCTGCTGTACATTGCAGCTCATCTGCTCCAGGCTCGCCCTTGGCATGTCGAGGGCTGCTGCTCACTGCGCAGCACCTTGCAGCAGCAAAGAGCTTGTTGATGCTCCTTCATGTGGTAGCCCCCCGCTGCAGCAGCGCTGGTATGTGGCATGGCTGTGTTCCTCACCTCCTCACCTTTCTCCAGGCCAGATGTTGAGGGCTTCCCTGCAGTGGAGGTACCCCCCTCGGCAAGATGATATGCCTGCAGACGTCCATCCCCACCAGTCAGTCACGATCGGGCTTTCCTCAGTCTTGCATCACCACCTGCCTGCAGATGGCCATCTCTGCCAAGGCCGCCTATGCAAGCCAGCCTGTCACCACCACTGCTGGCCACCGCACAGCGACCACTATGCGCTCAGCAGGGGGCGGGGGAGGGCGCCGGCGGGGCAAGTCCCCACCAGACCTGCCCTCCATGCTCCTTGACAGCCGCATCTGCTTCATTGGCATGCCGGTGAGCTGGTGGCACCTGCCCCTCTCAGGATCACCCGCAGCATTGCCATAGCCCCATGCAGTTGGGGCCATCTGTTGTGGCGGCATACACATGAGCTGCCAGCAGCAGGCCTGGCACAGCCCATCTTGCCGGCCGCAGGTGTTGCACCTGCCTGAGACTGTAACTCTCGTGTTGCCACCTGCACACATGGTGCCTGGGTTGCTGGGATGACCGCTGCGGACGATTCCACGCACAGTGCCCACGTGGTGCTGCAGCAACTGTGATACCTGTCTACCTGCAGCAGGTTCCAATGTCGTCGGGCCTGATGGGCCTTGATGAGCACCAGCGCGCTCTGCCAGCTTCCGGACAAGCACCTGCCTGGAGGTAGTCACCTGTCCTGCTGCTGCACTGCTGACTGCCCTGGTCCCCTGCTGCAGCTGGTGCCTGCCGTGACTGAGCTGGTCGTCTCAGAGCTCCTCTGGCTGGGGTACAACTACCCTGAGAAGCCTGTGTACATCTACCTCAACTGCATTGGATCCCAGGATGCGCGGGGCCAGTCCCTGGGCTTTGAGCAGGAGGCCTATGCCATCATGGACACCATTGCCTACATCAAGCCAGAGATCTACACCCTGACAATTGGGGCAGCCTACGGGAATGCTGCGATGATTCTGGCCTCAGGCAAGAAGGGCAACAGGTGAGTGCTGGCATGGGTGCGTGGGACATGCCTGCCCTGCGCTGCCACCCTGCCCGCTGCCAGGGGCAGGGGATGCAGTGGGCCTGTGATGGCGTGGTCATCCCATCTTCTCAGCAGCAAGTGATCACAGCTGTTTGAAGGACTTGACCACTGCGCGCCCAAGGATGAGCAGGCTGGCAGGCTTGCTGGTGCGCCCTTGTGCAGCACGCATGTGCAACACAACCTCGCAGCTGTCATCAGCCATTCTACCACCTTTCCCCATGCAGGTGGTCGCTGCCCAATGCACGGATCATGACCTGCCCCCCACGCATGAACCGCTCCTTTGGGAGCACCAGCGATATCATGATCAAGGCCAATGAGCTGGAGTACAACACCCAGATGTATGTGGACTTCATGTCCAAGTACACAGGTAGGCCCAGCTCCCTGTGGCTCTGCTCCCCTCTGTCAACAGATGCAGCGGTTGCGTCCCTGATTGGCCAGCAGCATGCTGCAAAAGAGGGGAAGGGGCTGCCAAAGCCAGCCAGAGATTGCACGGGAGATCCTGGCTTCTGCGGCGCCACTGAGAGCTGTGGCCCTCCCCTTGCTGCACGCATTGGCATCCTGATCAGTGTGCTGCCTCGGATGTGACAGGCATCCTCAATCCTTTGTAAGCAGCCGTGGCTAGCATTCCCTTCAGCCCCTGTCCACCTGCTGCTCTTGCTGTGCATACCTAGTCTGGTCTGCATCCATGCCCCGTGGCTCCCTGCACGTCTGCTGCTGCTGCTTGTCGGCCTCCCCCCTGCCAGCCAGCCCCTCAGGCCACCTGCCCCTGGCGCAGGACACAGCAAGGAGAAGATGCGCAAGGACATTGGCCGCAAGCGCTACTTCACCCCTCTCCAGGCCATTGACTACGGCATCATCGACAAGATTGTGCAACCCCAGGACCAGGCCATCGAAATCAACAAAGTAAGCATTCTTTCACAAGTGTTTGCGCCTGGTTGCAGCACACCACGTCTCGCCTGGCTGCGCATAACCTGCCCACCTGAACTTTGCGCCAGGCTGCCTGCTGCCAGGCTGGGAGCATGCAAGGCTGGCCTGCCCATGGATGGCACCGGAATGTTGGCAATGCCTGCTGCTGGGCTTGCCGTGCCACCTATGGCAGAGCCCTGCGTGAGCTGCCAGCTTGAGTCAGTATTTCTCGTCCTGCAGGATTATGGGGCTGTCATGGCAAGGCAGCGGGCACAGCAGCGGCCCGTGCAGAGGGAGCCAGCTGGGGCCAGTGCTGACGCAGGATACTGAGCTGAGACGGACTGTGCAACCACTTTGTTTTGCTTCTGTGAGCTGTACATCTGACATTCATTCTGATGAAATGAATGACTTCAGCAGGGGGTTTTATAGCACGCATAATAGCAGAAAGAATGAAGACGATGGTACAAGTACAGGCTCAACGTGTTCACGAAACATCATTCAGCAATGGGACTTCCTCCCTATCTGCAGTGAGCAAGGTCCCTGCAGAGCCCTCTCCCATGATTTGTGAGTCTTCTTGCAACACAGCTGGGCCAGTGTCCATGGCAGCAACAGCTTGAAGGTTGTGAGGTGCAACCTCCTTTCTTGGGATGAGAGGGAGCAGCAGAAAAAGCACACTGGTCCCAACCCCCTGCATCCAGAAGACATCACTCTGCTGCTCAATGTTTGATGCTGCTGCAGAGAGGCTTGAAGCTTACCTGCAACAGCGCAGTGATGCTAAATGTGAAGGCAAAGCCCCGCTCGAGCATGATGCCTCCAAAGACAGCAGAGCCTGACCAGCCTGCAGCAGCAAGCCCAGGGTTAAAGACAGAGGGAAAGCGTCAAGTTGTACTGGCTAACAGGTCAGTCCTGCTACTGACCCAGCACGAACAAGGACTCAAAGCTGTTCCACATCCCCCTTTTGTCCTGCAGCAATGGCAGTAGCATGCCGTCCAGCAGGCCAGCAGGCAGCAGATCATGAAGCATGATGAGGACGTGCGATCCCACCTTGGGAACAAAGTCCATGAGAATGGACTTCTGCAGTGGGTAGGCTGCATTGATCAGGGAGGTGCGTACACAATAGATGGGGATGACGAGCCAGGGGTGACGCCAGAGGCCGGGATGCAAGCCCAGGATGGCTAGCAGAGTGACCCCAGATAGCTTAAGAAAAAGAATGGTCTGCACCCGTCCTGCAGGTATGGGAAGGCCTTGCCTTTGGGGTGGCAACAGGAGCAGGCAGCAGACTGCTCATGCTCAGACTCCCACGCCCCATAATATCCATGCTAGCTGAAAGGCTCCCCAAATGGCAGCCAACAAACAGGGCAGCTGCATTGAAGCTGGATACATCAGCTCAGTGGAGACCTCTTGGATTGCAAGTTGGGTCGGGCGACTCACCCAGCAGTTTAGAGACAGGGCTCCCCAGCACTGAACACAGCGCCAGCAACAGCGGGCTGCCAGCCAGAACGAAATTGACAGCAATGGGGCTGAGATTCACTTCTTGCAGCAGAAATATTGGGGTGAAGCGTATTGTCCTGCAGGAGACATGACAGTGGGCTTGCAGGCAGGACCAGCCATCCAGGTGACGGCAGCAAAGAGAAGAACAGGACAGATGTGGTGATTACAGCAGCCGTAGCACCATGGTGTTGACCTGCCCTGCATCACAAGGCCTGCAGCATGCTCTGACCATCCTCTGTGCATCTGAGGCAGGGCACCGATATTCCAAACAGAAGTGCCTGACAATGGCTAGCACCATGCACTAGCAGGCAGGCCAGCAGGGTCAGGTGATGCACAGCAGGGCGTCCCACCATTGCAGGGGCACTCACATCCCAGACGCGACGCCAACGATGAAGTCAGAGACAGCCATGATGTAGGGCACAGATGCTGTCGATAGGCAGGCACAGCGTCTGCTCCCAGGCTTCATGAGCAGTGCCTGCCCACCACGCTCTGCTGCATCCTCACCTGCACAGGCAAGGCGTCCATGTGCAGTGTCCCTTGCCAACGATGAGAGGTGATTGCTGGGGACAGGAGTCCAATGATGGGCGTCGCTTCACCCTTACCTGCGCCTTGTGGCAGCAGAGGCTGCTTGACAGCATCGCTCTCATGGCCCAGAGCCTTCTTGTCATCAAATTGCAGCAGCACCAGGGCGGGCACCTGCAGATGACATGCCACTTTGTTATCCCCAGACCTTGCTGGCACACACAGGCTGCACTAGCTCTGGCGTGGGAGCGCTGGCGTGGGATGCATTAGGGCTGTCAGCAGCATCTTGTCAGCACATTATACCAGTCCTTGAGCACCTAAACGCAGACAGACTTGCCATGGCACAAGGTGGTGTTCGACATGGCCTGAGCCAGCATCTTGGCCAGCACACCGGTTCAGGCTTCAGCTCCAGCCTTGGTAGCTGCTGGCACAGACACGAATGCTGACTGCCAGTGTGGACCGTCTGGCGGTCAGGGCCAGCTGACAGAGCATGGCCTCACCAGCGCTGCTGCCATGCCAATCAGGATCACCCGCTCCAGCGAGGTCACGTCCCAGCTGTTGCCGGTGACCCAGAACACAATGGCAGACATCAACGGCCCACAGGACATGGACAGGATCAGGGTGCTGAACAGGTAGCTGTACAGCTGGCTCCTGCTGCCTGCATGGCAGGCAGCGGACACCACAAGTGAGCCTCACGGCAAGGGCAAGGGCAGACTGTGAAGGCAGTAGGTCTCAGGGGGAAAGGGCCCTCAGGGGTCTGCATCGTGCTGCAGGCAGCCAGCTCCTGCACATTGACTGCATGAAGGCTGGCACTGTCATGGGCAGCACCAGGAGGGTTCACTTGCTTGGCCAGTCTTGGACCCCTGACATCCCAGTAGTGCTGCAGGCAGCTGCTCCTGTGCAAGCTCTGCAAGGCCATTGTGGCTCCGTGCAGCACACCTGAGTCTACAGCAGCTCTCACCAGTGGGCACTGAGTCTGCCAGCAGTGACTCCACCACCGGCCCTGCTGCCTGTGCTGAGCCCCAAAGAATGCATGCGCAGCACAATACGAGGTACTTGCTGTCTGTGGTGAGGTAGGGGATGTGTACAGTCTTAGGCTGCAACAAGACAGCTGCCACTGTGCAGGCTATGGCACCTACAGGGCAGACAGGGAAAGAGTCCACTGTTGCAATCTGCCTGTCATGCAGAGGCTGCGCATCTGCCCTGGGCAGGCACCAAGATGGAGCAGTCTGGCAGAGGCTGCGTAAGCGCGGGCTGACAGAGCTGGCCTCTGCGGAGACCTCAGGAGGGGCAGCAGAGTAACCCTGGTGCTTACAGATGTAGAAGCTCGAGATGATCTTGAGCACCCTAGACCGTCCCATCCAGGGACGGTCAGCCAGCCAGCCCAGGGGCAGAGAGGTCAGGGCCACGGCACACCCCTGCATCCCTTGCGTGTAGCCCACAAGCTGCAGGGGAAAGGGAGCCATCAGCTCTCCAGCGAGCATGGCTAATCAGACGTCTTCGCCTGCCCTCCACTGGAGAGGGTCGGTTCAGCGGCAGGGCCCCACCTTGGTACTGCGACCCCACTCAAGAAAGATGTAGGTGGCAAGCGCTGCACGAACAGGCACTTTCAGCATAGCATGAATAGGCGCAACCAGATGTGTAATGAGCATGGCATACCAGAGGCGTTCCACATGCCCTGCGCAATGCCATCTGCCAATCTAAAGGTGAAGGTGCACACCTGCAGGGTCAATTGGGGAACATCAATGACAAGCTACCATCAGCAGCCTGGAAGGATGGGCTGTATGCAATCAAGGAGCATGAATTAAGGAGCATGAATGATGGAGCAATTCGTGTAAGAAACGTTGCCAGCCATAGGGATTGATCCTGGCCTGCATAGCTTACAACATTGTGGTTGCCCCTCATCCAGCGCCCCACTCTGATCTGCCTGGGACCCCAACCTGGTAGCACTCCACGATGGCCAATGTGTGTGTGCAAGAAAGCGCAGCAGAACAGCACAGCCAAACTTTTCAGCCAGCGACCCAGCAAAACCAGTGACGGCTGCACGCAGCGTGTAGCCAGCGATCTGCAAACATTTTCTTGCGTCGCGTCCTTGCATCATCACCAGGAATGTCAAGCTTCAAGTATGTCCTCCTTGGGGGAGGGCAAGCAGGCAAGCGGAGATCTCAGCTCTTCCTGCACAGATGCATGTTCTTCTTGGCCCTGAAATGCAATGTTTGATAGCAAGCAATGTCCCGTGCATGCAGGGGGGTATGCTGCTGCTGAGTTTGTCAAGAATGGGCTGAAGCCAGGAGAGCTTGCCATCATCACGTCAGAGCCAGTGAGCGCATGCAGGGCAATGCCATGCATGCCAGATCGTAACTAACCCTATTGCATGTGCACTCGCGTTGCAGCACCTGCTCTGCCTGGATTGCTGGCTTGCAGAGCACTAGGCTGTGCCCACCTGCCTGATGGTACCTGTGTGACATGTGCCTGTGTGCTCCCAGGTGGTGTCATATGAGAGGCCCACACTTTCAAAGGGTTATTTGAACCCTGAGGGTGAGTGAGAGGCTTCTATCGATTGCTCGTGACTGCCTTCCAGAGCGCAGATATCCTGATGGTACAGGGTGGCCTGCTTGCATTGCAACCTGTTCTTTTGGCGCTGCAGGTGCACCCAGGCTGCCAGGCTTCCACGCCTGCGTGGGTGGCGGTGGCGAGAAGCAGCCCCCAGAGTGGTACAAGGAGAAGGGTGAGCACTTGTGTCTGTGCTCAGTGCACGACAGCCATGCAGGCACCAGCTGGTGCATGCCCACATCCCCTGCTTGCTTGGCAGGCTGCCACACCTGAGCCCAGTAACATGCATGCACAGGCGTTTTGTTGCCTGCTCGCTGGTGCACCAGCCAGACGTATGGTGCGCTGGATGCGGTCTGTCCTACCAGGGGGGACGGGGACAAGCCGCAGCTCGAGCCCCCAGCATGCATGGTGGCCCATGGGGTGCTGCAGCAGCCTGTGTGTGCCATGTAGGCCACCTGTGGGCCTGCATCATGAGCTGCAATGGCCCTAATGTTTCAATATGTTGCAAACGCCAATTCTCATGCCGATGCATGCAGGCATCGACTACAAAACCAGCACCACAGTAAAATCTGTGGACCTCAAGAGCAAGAGCCTGCAGACTGAAAGTGGGGACTCTATCAAATATGAGAAGCTCATTGTGGCAACTGGGTCTACGGTGAGAGGCAGCTGGGGGTAGCTGCTTGGTTCACACAAAACAGGAGCTGCATGGTAGATCACTGCAGGCCACTTGCTTACATGGCACCTGCCTCATGCGACGCAGCTCAGCAGCCTGCAGCATGGGCGCCAGAAGCCCTTCTGCATGCTGCCTGCTGCCTGCCCACAGAGCAGGCAGCACAGGTGCAGCCTGGGGGTTTGGTCTTAGCCCCGTCAACCCGACTGCTGACGTGAGCTGTACATGACCAAATCTGGCTGGTCTGCAATCCCGAGCATAAAAGTTTGGCCCAAGCACGCAGCCTTGCCGGGCTGTTGTCTGCTGCCTGCCTGCATGTTGTGCACTGCTCCCCTGGAGATGGTCAAGTGTCTGCCAGCCCCATGCCAGCCTGAGATGTTGCCTCCCAGAGCCCCTGCCCCCGCCCTGCCTGCAGAACACGACCCTGGACCAGTTTGGCACCAAGAACGCCCACCTGGCCGGCATCAACTACCTGCGCAACGTGGAGGATGCTGACAAGCTGGTGGCCGACATGAAGGAGGCCAAAAAGGTGTCAGACAAGGCCGTGGTGGTTGGCGGCGGGTGAGCTTGGGAATGGGGCTGCCTGCAAGAGGAAGAGGTTCTGCGATGGGCTGCTTTGCGAGAGTGCAACGCTGCCACTGGGCGACCTGAAAGGTTGTGGTGCTTGATGTGCTTGGGCTTGCCTGCAACACGGGTTGAGGAGATGAAGTTGCATGTGACTCTGCCTTGAGCAGGTTGTGTGTGGGCTTCAGAGGGCTGTGCATGCCAGGCTGACTGATGGCCCCATGCTGCTGGGGTGTGTGGAGGCCCCTACAGGCCCTGGTGTGTCAGACGTGTTGGATGATTGGTGCCATTATGGGGTGGAGGCCGGCCCTGTGAGCTGTGCTTACCATGCATGTGGCAGTGGGGTATGGAGGTGCCTGAAGTGGCTTTGCAACAGCTGTGGGGGCAGCATGTTGCAGTCAGTAGAAGAGGTGCGACGGCCTGCAGTTGGACGCGGGTGCCATGTGCGGGGCTGCATGCCTGCACGCTCACAGAAGCGCTTGCTGGCCTGCAGGTACATCGGCATGGAGTGCTCAGCTGGCCTGGTGAACAACGGCTTCAAGGGTGCGTCAAGCGCAGTGCTGTGAAGGGGGGCGGCCTGCTGCTCTGAGCTGCACTGTGCATCAGCAGGCGTGCTCGTCGGGTCTGCTTCCACCCCTGGCTCACAGGCTCTCTGGCCTGCCTCCTCTTGCAGTTTGAGCGCTTCTCCAGCGGCTGCACTGACCCCACTGTACATTTCCTGCTGGTCACAGCCCACGCAGCCTTTGCCGCTGCTGGTTGCCGCTGCTGGTTGCTGCCATGCTCAGCAGCAATGGCCACAACATGCTGCCACTGTGCGCGCAGTGACCATGGTGTTCCCCGAGGACTACCTGATGTCCCGCCTGTTCACCCCCGAGATTGCCGCCTACTACGAAAAGTACTATGAGGGCAAGGGAGTCACCTTCATCAAGGGTGACACCGTCACTGGTGAGCTGTCTGTTGTGCTTGCTGCCTCAAGACATCCCCTGTCTGGGCTCTGAAGCAGGCCCTCAGGCTGATGTTTTAGTCATTTAATGACAGGGCAATGTTTGTAAGGGCTGATCTTCCCATCAACGGAGGCACTCTGAGCTATTTTGCACAGCTGCTTGTTGGCTGTCACAGCTGGCTGTGCAGGGAGCCACCGAGAGTAGCAAGCTGGCTCTGAGTCAGGGCTGGGCAATGAGCCAAGGCGACCGCACGTCCAGGGTGTGCTGCTGGCTGCTGCTTGGCAGGCCTCACTGGTCACAAGCCCTGTGCTTAGCTGCCCGGAAAGATGTGCGGCTCAGTTGCAGTGAGGGCGCCCCAGGCGGCCGTGCTTGGCAACGAGGGTACCCAAGTCAACGGCAAAGCGCTGATCCCCCCCGTGCCGTGGCGCAGGCTTTGAGGGGGACGGCCGCGTCAAGCAGGCTCAGACCAAGAACGGCAAGACGCTGGACGCCAGCCTGGTCGTCGTGGGTGTGGGAGCACGCCCCAACACGGGGCTGTTCAAGGGGCAGCTCGACATTCTGGACAAGGCCCCTGGCGGCATCAAGGTCAGGCAGCGTGCAGTCCACCTTTTCGTGGCTCTGGGCTGCCACGTGAAGGGGCCAGTCTGGCGCCTCACGCCTTCATGCAGGCTTGCAAGGAAAACACCCCTTCTGCGTTTGCTGGGCATGCACGGCCTGCTTCACGTAAACCAGCGCTTGCGCCCTGCCCCTGCAGTTGTTGCATGTTCATGTGTGTGCAAAGCAACGCTTGCTCTGCGCGCTGTTTAGACACATAATAGGCGCAGGTGTAAGGCTCCAGCTGCAGTGTGCTGACCACCACTGCCAAGCATTGCCTGCCTAAAGGTGGGACCCTACGGCAGCAGGTGGGGGTTTCCCTGAAGTAGCAAGCCTCCTGCAGCCTCCTCCTGCATGGTGCAACCCTTCTGGTCTTTGATGACCTGCTCTTCAGCAGGAAAAAAACACACATTTGCATCATTATTTGACATGCTTGATGTGCACCCTGCAGGTCAACAGCCAGTTGCAGACCAGCAACCCTGACGTGTACGCGGTCGGCGACATCGCAGCCTTCCCCCTCACGCTGTACGGGGACCAGATCAACAGGCAGGAGCACGTCGCCAATGCAAGGTGGGCTGGCTGGCCCCTGGTTGTGCTGCTTCACAGCCGTGCTTTGCCTTGGAACCACAAGTCTGCATGCAAATCATGCTGAACATACAGCTTCCTGCTCACGCCAGCACATTCTGTGGTGTGGACAAGCATCCTGGCTGGGGAGTTGTTCACAGGCATCTGTCTAGCTCGCCATGGGCATGTAGTGCTGAGGAGATTTGGCCAATGCACTGCTCCTGCGGGGGGGCGAAGCTGGCCTTGGTGCTCCTGGGTGTGCCCCTTACTTTGCAGCGCTGAGTCTGTCCCCAGCCTGCACCAGCAGCATGCAGTCCATGCCTGCCGGCTCTCCTCAGCTCTCAGCCCTTGAGCGTGCCAAGTTCCTGGCTGTGCCAAGGATGCTCACTCGCAGCTGCTTCCTCTGCCCTGGACTGCAGGGCGTCTGGTCAGCAGCAGAGGAACCCTGGGCTGGTCTCCTAGCTAGTTGACTCTGGTCCCTGAAGCTGCATAGCATCTGCTGTCGGGGTCCTGCTGCACCAGAGCAGTGCTGAGCATGCGGGTGATGCAGGCTCCCTTGCGCCAGCAAGGCGTCAGTGCAGTCTGGGGCATGCATCGTCTCAAGTCACCCAGACATGGGCACAACACCCGCTAGTGTCCTTCAGGCCCTGCTCCAGCCTGCAGCAGCATGCAGTCAGGGCCATTCATATTCACTGGTCAGCGCCACCAGTGCTGCAGGAATCTGCAATTCTTCCGATATCTTGCTTCATTCTGCAGGGGGTCTGCTCAGCATGCAGTCAGGGCCATTTTTGGCTCTAAGGACCCCTATGACTACCTGCCCTTCTTCTACTCCCGCGAGTTCACCCTGTCCTGGCAATTTTACGGCGTCAATGAGGGCGAGTGCACCCTCTTTGGCAGCATGGACGATGGCAAATTTGGGGCCTACTGGGTCAAAGATGGCAAGGTGGGTCATGGCAAAAGCAGGGAGTCTGATCCATGACTGGGTCTAAGGGCTCAGCTAATGTTTAAAGTGGAGCGGGACCCAGGGCAGCCAGGACAGGGATCTGAGGAGCAAAGCGGGGCTGAGGCAGTCCTGGTGGATAAAAGTAAAGAAAGGTCACAACCTGGCCGGGATCTTTTGCGGTATTAGCAATACAGGCATCTTTATAAATGCCAGGACGGCTGGCACATGTCCGCTTGTGCGCAGCTTGCAGTTGGGCTGCCACTGGCCTGCTTGACCAGGGTCTCGACCGAAGAGCAGCCATGCAGCATCCCATCTGAGGGGCGTTTGAGGTGGCGTAAGGCGGTGTGCATGGCGTCATACTTCTCTGCATCAGCACAAAGGAGTGTGGCTGCCTGCAAGCTCTGGAGGCCATTTGCAGTCAGAAGTCGCTAACTGCAGTTTGTCACAGTTACCAATGCAGTCGCATGGCTGTAGGTGATGGGCGCCTTCTCTGAGGGGGCCTCTGCAGAGGAGAACGCAGCCATCAAGAAGTTGGCCAAGGAGCAGCCCAAGGTCTCCTCCAAGGACGAGCTGAAGAAGGCGGGCTTCAACTTTGCTTCGAAGGTATAAGGTACACAGAGAGGCCACAGCTGTGGACATTCACACGTCCTCAGCTGCCTCACATGCTCTACTATTCAACACTTGATTGAGGGTGTAAGGAGGCTGTCTGCACCTGCATGACTCTGCTGCCCCGAGATCAGCGTCATGTTCCTCATTGCCACTCCTTACTATACTGTCCTGCAGGTCAAAGGTCGTTGAGAGCACAGGGCTGCATGGCCATGTTGCCTCTGGCATACAATGTTCAGGATATTTGCACTGCAGGGTTTGCCCACGGCTTTGCACTCTTGTGCAGGTGACTGCTTCAGCTGCCAACCTTGGGCACTACCCCCAACGTACCAGGAAGTCCGTGTCCATTACATGCTCTCAGAAGCCTTCGTTCACGACTGTGAGGAGGGCTTTCACTAGCAGGCCGATGGCCTCAAAGGCAATGCGTTACACGCCCTCCCTCAGGGCACCACATACCAGGGCACAGGCACTAGTGTGCAGCCTTACAGCTGCCTCCTCAGCCCGCACCGTCCGAATGCAATTCTTTTAAGCAACGTATTCTGAGCGCATGAACAGTGTCATCCTGTAAAACTGCTCTTGTTTCAATGCTGGGTGCACAAGAACTGATGAAATGTCGGGCCATGCGGCTTAAGGGTTGGGGCTGCCTCCAGAACAGTGACTCAGTTCGGATCAGTATCCTCAGTGTTTGTGCAGACTGCAGCAATGTGGCCGGCATACAGCAAGCTTGTTGTATCAGCTGTGCACTCTGCAGCTGTCACCCTGTGGAGGAGCGCCTGTTCCTGTCGCTCTCCAGAAGGGGCTCTGTAATATCACTCTTCTGTGGCAGCGCGCGGTCCTCAAGAATTTTGCCGTCTGTGACAGAGCGCTTTACGCGCTTGTTGATACGGCTGGGCGAGCTCTGAGCCAGCACAGGGACAGGAGAGGTGGCCCCCTGCATAGCAACGACCACTTGGCTTCCACAGATGAAAGTGGATCAAGGCACAGCAGCATCAGTACTGGCAACAGGCAGGTGATAGAGGCAATGTGGGGCTGCAACCAGCACCCTCAGCTGAGAGAGTCTCATTGTGTGATTTGACTTGGGTCTGCCAGCCGTACAAGGGTGCAACAGCAGCCAGCCCAATGCCCAAGACAGGCAAAGGTGCAAGTGCACAGGCTGCAATCTGACCTGAGTAGTGGCCATGCGGCCGCTCCTGGTCCTTGCTAACCCCACCCGGACCTTTAAGGCCTCACGCATTGTGGGGGGCAGGTCCTTGAGCAGCAGAGCTGCATTCACTTGCTCAGACTGCTCACTGCAAGGCACGAGAGGTAGAACGTTTTTTAGAGGGGGTGCTTTCGGCAAGCGACCGCTGGGGCCTTGTCCACAGCCTGGACAGGCTGCTGCATAACCACAATGCAGGTGTGCAAGATCAGATGTAAGGCGGGGGGACTTGAACATAGAGGGGAGGCTGCTTACTTGTCCACAAAGCGGTCTGTCTCATCTACAATCTCCTGCAGCGTGAAGGCAAATTGGTAGCAAGAAACATCCTCAGGATGCTGCAAACCGCAGCCGCATGTAGCACATCCAGCAAGATGAAGTAGCAGCAGCAGCACTGCAAAAGCTCACTTTGCTGTTCTGCATTCCCCGGCAGTGGCTGCAGGTGTGAACCACAGTACAGGCTGGCCAGCATCCATGCCAGCATTACAGAATGCCAGGAAGCCTGCCCGCTATGGAGCCCAGTGCACATCAGCACCTCACGATGCCATCAAGTTGACTCATTCTGCAGACTCTGTGCTTGCATCCCAGCTCACCGCAAGCTCTCACTGCCAGCTCGTGCTTTGCAGGAGATCAGGCAGGCCACCTGCTGCTGGGGCCCAGTGCTCGGCAGCATCTCAGGCTGCCATGAGGCTGACTTGCTGCAGAAGCTCAGTGTGCACTGCATCCAAGCATTCTGCACCTCCCCAGGGCTGTGCTGCACTGCAGATCGCCAGTAGTCAAGATTGCTCCAGGCTGATGCACAGAAGTGCCAGCAAGCCCACCTGCTGCAGAAGCTCCTCCAGCACATCCTCTATGGTGATGATGCCAATGGGTTCACCAAGGTCTGCCCCTGTTGTGCTGCCTGAGGGGTTGCTGGTGCCTGTCCCTGCAGCAGGTGACAGCAGTGGGTGACAGCCTCCTGACCCACGGGGGTGCGAAGCTCTTTGGGATGCCCCCTGCTGCAGCTGACGCAAGCCCTGTGCAGCCCCACTGCTGGCAGACGCACCGGGCGACATCGCACATGGGGCGCAGGTGCCTGCACAGGGTTGTGAGATGAGCATGTGTTGCTGCTGAGTGTCTGCAATGCAGCTGACCTCCTGGCTCCTAGCAGGGCGGTGGCACACAGCATGCAAACCCTGGAATGAGGTCTCAGGGGGCTGGCCCACCTCACCGGCTTGGCTACCTCCCGCTGGCTCATGATGGCTGCTGTTGCCTGCCTCCGCCCCGTTGCCATTGCTGCTGGTGGTCTCCCCTGTAGCTGCCGCCTTGCCGTGCTGTGCCCTCTTTGTGGGGCTGCCTGCGCGCTGCGCCTCCCCCTTCTTGTTCTGCAAGAGCAGAAGCATGGCAAAGGTATAGATACGGAGCTCTGTAAGATGGCTACTGCTGCAGCTGGGTTTTCCGAGAAGCCACCTGATGCGTCCCCTGCTGCTGGATGAAGCGCTGACAAGGACAGAATTTGCTGGTGAGTAGCCCCCATGCATCGCGGCAAGCCATGTCAAGGGTCCCCTGCAGAGGTCACGCCTAAGACAGCAATCACTGCTCAGTTGTGTCCCAGCCCAGCTAGGGGCCCTCAACAGTACTGAGAGCCCTGCAGGGCGGTCACCCCAGGTAGCCTATGCACCAATGGCAGCTGGGTAGCAATGGGCGGTGGCAGCCCTGTCTCAGCAGCTTGGTGGCCTCTGTGAAGGGGCTCCTGCACAGCCAGCACCAGGGGGCAGGGGCCCTTGGGATTTTCCAGCCGCCTTGCCAAGCCAGGCAGCCGACAAGACGTCGCTGTGCCCCCTGGCGTGCTGATGCAGTTTTGTAGCAGCCAGCCTTCCCCATCCCAACTGTGCCTCCACCGCCGCCGGCACCTCCTCAACCTGCACTGCAGCCCCCTGCTGGCCACCGCTCAGAACTCTGACAGCAGGGCCCCTCACAAGGCTCAGGCAAGCCCCGTTAGCCCCACCTGTGCCTCCACTCGTGCCTGCGCCTCCTCGATCTGGATGGCCACGTCCCCGCTGGCAACGCGGCTGACCGCCACAGAGGCAGCGTCGCCGCTGTCATCCTCAGGGGTCGGCGGCTGCGTGAGGACGACCATGTGGCTGCGCCCCGTCTGGAAGAGCTTGAGCAGGTCGTACATGGCCGTGTCGCCGCGCAGGAAGGGCAGGCTGCGCATGCGCACGTGAGACAGGGGCAGCCCCTTGGACTGGTCAATCGTGATCAGCTCCTTCACGAGGATCAGGCCCAGGATCTCCTTCCTGCGGGCAACCGGAAATGACTGCTGGTGCATGGAACCTGAGTGTGCACGCGAAACTGCAATGCTCTGCTCCTGCTGCTGCATGCCCAGGGTCACCCTACTGCAGGCAGGCAGGAAGACTCAGCTGCAACTGCACCTCAATTGTTACACCACTGCAGCAGCAGCGACATCCCACAGGCCGCCAGCACAAGACTGCAGGCCAGCTGGTGTACCACATGAAACCATGATTCAACGGTCTCAACAGCATGCTCCAGATTGCAGAGATGGCTTGCGGGCTTGTACACAGGAAGCTTGCTGGCTGCCTGTAAGCTGGTCTCCGAGCTGGCACAGAGGAACAGGCCTTTACAGCTTCCTGCAGGATATGTATCATGCATCTCACATGGTGGGGGTCTGATCAGGCTTGTGCTGGGGCACAGCAGCATGCTGAAGCTCAAGGCAGCATTAGATTCCTGCACAAAGCAATTGTTGTGGTGGGCTCTCACTTGTTGCCTGGCTTGTGGATGGGGAGGCGGCTGTGCCCCGACTTCAGAACAGCGGTCAGGGTCTCCTCATCGCACCTGGCATCAGCTGGCAGCATGAACACCTGCAGTGACAGATGTGGAACAATCAGAAATATGGGCCAGCGGTGTGCCTGCAGGCTTGCAAGCCCGAAGCACTTGCCTTGCTTTAGGTGCCACAGCAGCAGCCTGAATGCGGACAGAAGCTGGGTGATGGCGAGAGCTGGACACTTGCATCATTTGCGTGCCACAGTGCGCACCCCCATGTCGTCGTAAAGACAAGCAGGAAGCTGCTGCATGCTCCAAAACACAGTTTGCTTGCCGCCCTTGATGCAGATGCTCAGCAGATGTAGATGAGGATGCCACTCAAAGCCATCAGGCAGCCATCAGCGCCTTTTACTGCTGGGCTCAAGGCCAGCCAGAGCGCCCCCATCTTGCACAGCCTCTCATGCCCTGCCAAGGCAATGCAGCTGCACGCCAGGCTGCGCATGGAACCCCGTGTCCAAGTCCGGTCCATGCCTGTACATGATGGCCTACGATTGCAGGCCCCGTTGACAACCCTGCAGTACACCCTCTCTGGTACCTCGCTGCCCACAAGCCCTTCATGGCGCTCTTGTAGGCAGATGCCCTTCCACTGCAGCCCCACTGAAGGGCATCTGCACACCCTGTCGTGTACCATGTCGTGTAGCTCCCACCTTGTCCAGGCCGGTCATGCCCTGCATGGCGGTCTTGTTGGTCAGGTCCAGGGCCCCTCGGATGACGTTGATCTCCTCGTCAGCAAGCTGCCCTCCCAGGCCCTCAGTGGAGCGATGCAGGTCCACTAGAGCCTTCAACTGAGCGCGCCGGAACAGGGCCTGCAGGTCAAGTGGAGGTGTCACAGCAGTATCGCCAGTGCTGCAGGGGCTGTGCAGCCACTCAACGGCTCAGTGATGATGTCCCTTCCTGCAGGCAGCGATGGGTGCAGGGTCAGCATGGTCAGCAGCACCTGCACGGCGTGCCACGCACGCTCATGCCCTGAATGCACCCACCCTGGACATAGAGCGATTGGAGGGACCTGCCAGGCATGGGGACTGTCGTGGGCCGCCCCCTGTCGCAGTGCTTTCGCTGAGTGGTTTTAGCTGCGGGGCATGAGAGAGGGGTCGAGCATGGTCTGCAGATTCCCCACACATGTGGGACCAAGCACGGTCAGCAGCTTACACCCTTTTGTGGAGGCCCAGCATGTCGCTGGCCTCTTGGTCACCATGCCGTGGAGCTGCAGCTGGGGTGTCAGGAGCAGCACAGCCATCTTGAAGTCATGCGCATGGCCACGAGAGCGACTTGTAGCTGGCCAGGCCAAGAGGCAGCTGCTGGGAGCCACAGCAAGAGCTTCCAGGTCACTGAAGGTCAAGCTGCTGCTGGGGACACTTTCGTGTCAGATGACTGCATCTGCAAGGTGCTGCCCGACCTACCTCTGTGGCGACGGGCATGCGGGAGCATGTTTGGCCAGGTGGCTCCCTGGCTGCATCAGACACAAGCAATTATCATCCAGCCTGGTCAGAAGATGGGCTCACCGAATTGTCCTCGCCAAGCAAGTAGTCCAGCACCTTGCTGATGGGCCACGAGACAGGGGCAGTGGCCAGCATAAGGAGGCGCACAAACCAGGCTGAGTAAGCCCCAATGACCAGCCCATGGTGCTGGCACACAGCCTGGGGGAAGATCTCGCCTGCAGCAGGGCATCCGGGCAGGCACTGTGAATGCTGCTGTGCAGCACAAAACCCAGAGGTGAGGAGCACCCATTGGCCGGCATGCAGGAGGACGCCTTGGGGTGCTCCTTCTGTGCATGCTGAAGTAGGCACAGCATTGCAGGCACCAAGCTGAGGGCCAGCTAGCGCGGCCTGATGTATGGCTGCATGAGCAGGTGCGGCTTCAAAAAGCAGTGAGCTGGGCCTAGCTCACCAAAGACAAGCACCACAGTCACGGAGAGAACGATGGCAGTGACAGGGCTGACCAGCCTGTCCAAGAAGATGGGGAGTGCCTGCAGGCAGGAGGGGAAAGCAGCCTATAAGCCAGCTGCTGTGTGGCGACACCAATGGGTTGCCTGCATGAGCCAGTCACCTCAAGGGCAATGGCGTTGCACAGCAGCAGCGTGACCAGCGTGTAATGAGGCCGCCTGACCACCTGCATGAAGGCAGGAGCACTCAGGAAGTGTGGTGCAGGCATGCCAGCAATAAGCACGTGGCAGCTCTCACTGGCTCAATGCGCTTTGCATAGCGCTTCTCCTTGTCTGTTCCACTTCTGAGGAGGACCTGCAGCATGGCAGGGCCTGCACTTGCAGGCAGGCGCACAGCATGGCGTGCCAAGGATGCACTGAGACTCTGGCCAGGCTGCAGCCATGAGAGCTTCCCAATCACCACAGGGCATCAACCTCACCTCCAGGTCCACATCTGCAGGCAGGTGACAAACCTGTTTGGCGGCTAGTTTGATGTGGTTACCATCTCAGAAAGCATGAAGATCTGACTCACTGTCCATTGACATCAAGCCCAAGGTGAGACCCGACATAAGGCCTGCGGCCAACACCAGGCCTATGCTCAATAACAGGTAGAGGAGCTTCTCTTCCCCTTGTTCAGCATCAGTGCTGAGCTGCATCGTGACAGCCTGTCACAGGACACTACAGATCATTCTGATAGGTCAGTGAGTCAGTCTGATGACCAATTAAGTTGTTATTAGTCGCAGCATCTGGCCTGCGAGCACAGTGCAGGGACTGCGTCGCTGTCAGATCAGACTGGATCAAACTCCTGATCCAGTATCGGGCAGAGCATTCAAGGACCATATCAACCACAATTCCAAGGGAGTTCCTACGTGACAGTACGATGGACTTCCGGATGCAATCTTCCATGAGAGCAGCTCTGTGAGCGGCGGCATGCCGGCTGGCGCACGTTCAAAGCACATGTAGCCTCAGCAGTCGGCCGATTGCTACTTGTGACATGTCTGACCGTAAATTTGATGGTACTGTCCATTGCCGCGATCGACGCACACCCAGGGTGCCGTTTATTCCCTGGCTGTCTAGCGTTTCCACGAGGTTGACTCAGGATGACATGGCCTGCTCATGTCTGGGCCAGGCCTCCTGATTTTGACACAGCCACCCTGTGTGCATGCAGGCTGCCCATATGCTGGAGAAATCAGTTGCAAAAGATGGAGGGGTCGCTAAGATCCCCCTTGACATGCCCTGACATTTGAATTTTGACGTGCTCAGCCCAGGGCATGCATTGCCTGCAAAACACTATGCCACATCAGCAAGACATGGGTAGGCCTAAGCATCCTGATGACCCTGAAGAAGCAATCATTGTCTTAAGAGACCTTGCAAGCTTTGATTGCCCCTCAAGTTGTCCTGACCCGCCACTTTGTTGGCTCTGCGTGCATGCAGGAACTGCTGGCATGGCTGGACTGGCTGCAGAATGACTCTTGATGGCTCTGACAGCAGCAATCACAATGGCGGGCATTCCAGATGCTGGGCAGCCTGGTGTCCTGCAAGAGCAGCCTGGTGCCTCAAGCCCAGAGGGCCATGGTGGCCAAGCAGAGCCCCAGCCCACGGATTCCTGCCCAGGGCTGCAGAGCACACCTGTGAGCAGCAGGGAGACCACCTCTACCGCTACTGATGGGTGGCCCAACATAGAGCTCAGCCCATTTAGTACAGCAGCCACACCACAGAACACAACTTCTTCTGAATTCAAAGTACTCACGCAGTCGAGCATGCGCAAAACAAGGGCACCTGAGTCAGCCTGCGCAGCGGGCGCACAGCAGCGAAGCCTCAACACAGGACGGCATGGTAAAGTGCACCTGCAGCCGCCAGAAGCATCACGCTGAAGCCCAGAGATGCTCTGAGGCAGATGTGCTGCCTGATGCCCCTGCCGGGACTGATGGTCTGCGTTGTGCTCAAATGCTGGCAAGATGTACAGCAAATTCAGCCTCACCACAACTGCAGGTGCGGACGAGCTGCCTCCCTGCCCTGGGAGCATTGCAAGCTGGAAGCACTGCAAGAGGTGTGATCGCTGGAAGCTGCGCAGATCTGAGTTTACAAAAAACAGCAGGTGACACAACACATTGAAACTGCTGGCATGCACTCCTTCCATGAGTGTGATGCCCCGTCTGTGCCGGCAGCCTGGCACCAGCGTTGTCTCACGATGCTGTATGATACAAGCTGGCTGACATGTGGGTGGCAAACCCCAGCCAGCATGCACAGCTGGGGAGGACTCCACCTGCCTTGCAGGCCCTCAACGCCTTGTCTGAATGTTGCTGCAGGACTCCTGATGGCCTCCAATTCTATTGCCGCACCTGCCACAACAAGATGACCCGGCAGCATCAGGTCAAGCGCCTGGCTGCAGCCAAGACTGCCAAGGCAGAGGCTGCAGCAAGGGTAGCGGCTGTAGATGAGGTGGCCCAGCAGGCAGAGAGTGAGCAGCTTCACACTGCTGGTCACAGGGGCCCCCGCAACAGAAGCCCCCACAGGCGGGGCTCTGACCCTGACCGCATGGCTCAGGTATGTGCAGTTGCAAGCTCAGTGATGCAGCACAGGGGCCAATTCAGAGGCATGCAGCGCAATTCCCCACAGGCAAAACTCTGATGTCATCAGCCCAGCAACTGCTTGGTGAGGCTGAACATGCATCCAGCTGCAGACTCAGTGGTGCAACCCAGAGCACTGTGCTGCTGGATGCATGTGTGGGTCAACTTGAACCAAAAGGTCAAGGTGAGCGTCAAAGCTCTGCCTGAGCTTACACAGGCAGAGCTTTGACGCTGACCTTGACCTTTTGGTTCAAGTTGCCCACAAGGTGAGAGGATTGCCCTGCACGAAGCCACAAACCCACTGGTGCAACGCACAGGGTGCGCCAGAAGGCCCCCAAGGCAGAGCTCTGGAGCTGACCTGGACCTCCCATGGGCTTGGGTACAGAGCCAGGGTGTCCCTGCCAGTAGAGCTCTGGCTCTTGACTCAAAAGGACAGTCTGGTGTGGGGATGACTTTCTGCAAGCTGCTTGAGATCATGCATGCCGCTGTGGACTTAGCAACAGCTTGTCTGATATCAGAGGATGTCAGATAGACCTGGCGGCCGTCTCCACTGTGAATTTTCTGGTTTTAGGAATGCCTGCAGACATGGCAGTGCCTGTGTTTGCAGCAAAGGAGGAGGGGCTATTGTTAAGGGCTGGCAGCCTCACTGCAAGGCGTAGTGCGTCTGACACAAGCTGAGGCGGAGGACTGGCTGGAAAGTCCTGATCTCATCCTGCTGCCACCTATTTGTGGGTCAGCTCTGATCAGAGTACATTCCAGAAATGGTATAGAGGCCACCCTCATGCTAGCCTGCATGCAGGAACTGAAGGCACCTGTAGCAGCCAGAGGCCCAGCAAGCTCGATGCTTGCCGTTACAGCTGGCATGCAGGACAGCCAGGGAGTCTCGCGGGAGCAGTACTGGCTGGAGAGGCAGGCTGGCTCTGGCAGCGGGCAGATGCCCCCCGACGCTGGCAGTCCTGAAGGTGAGATCATGCATGCAGCCCTGCACAGAGAGCAGTCGCTTGGGGCTCTGCACCTGGGCTGCATGGGGCGCATCCGGAGCCTGCTGGCGGGAGGGGCTGGCAGGATGATGCAGGGGATGCAATGCAGTCAGCCATCTCTGTTTCTCTACAAAGGAGGGACCACGTGTCAGCAGGTCAGGGCTCCGGTTCCTTTGTATTTGCAGCAAGCTCACGCAGCGCAAGCAGGGGTCTTGCACTGGCATCTGATTGCAAGCCGGCTGCATCTCGTACCACATCTTCTCCCAACAGGATGAATAGAGGGCATCCCAATCATTATCATTGAATGTACAAAGTTCAAGAGGCTCAGGAGGACGTCAACAGGTCTGGACACCATCACACGAAGGTCAGAGCTGCATCGTGCAATTCATAACATCAAGGTTTGATGCAATCTCGAAATTCATGTGCATTTAGAGTTCCCAAGACTCGAGTCTGGCCAACTCGACGGGAGGGCCGGCGTCAGACCAGGTCTGATCACGGGGCAGATCCCCTAGCAGCTACCAGACAGCACTTCAGAACCCACCTCACTCCTTGTCCTGCAGCCTGACTTTGAGAATCACTGGTGTTCAGGTAATTGTCTAGAGGGCGTTAGTCCCTTGTGAGCATCCTCACTGCCATGCAGAGGGTGCAGACGGCAACGGACATGAGGGCAGCCAATGCCACGCTGCATTGAGTGTACCTGCCCTCCAGTGGCACATAATGTATTGAGGGGGCTCAACCTCATCACGTGATGGCACATCTTAAAAGACAGAGCCTGCTGAAAGGTTGGGTTATGGGGAAGTCTCTACATGTTGCTGCCAATGATTCTGGGATCAGCAAGGGGCGAGCTGCGAAAGTTACAAGGGCTCAGCCACTTTGCTGCCCACTGCAGTTGCTCTACTGCGGCTGCCCTGCCTGCAGGCGGTTGCAGCCGTGCGCCCCGCCTGCGCCGACTGAGCCAGTTGACCCTGGCAGGCGGCCCGCCGGCAGCTGGGGAGGGGCACAGGGGCCACCCGCCCGCGGGGCAGCCCTGGCGTACGCGCTGCCCAGAGTGCCAGAGGCTGCAGGACTACGACCGCACCTGGCAGCAGGCGGATGCCGACGGGAGCGAGAAGGTTGCGCACCTGGCCTGCTGCAGGTGCGGAGGCAGCTGGGGCACCAGCAGACTGCGCCTGCTCTGCTGGCCAGCTGCCACCAGTGCAGGACGTGGCAGGCAGGGACAGGCAGGATGAGTGATGCCCTGCCTGCAGCGGGTGCACGCCGTCGTCTTGGTCCCCCTGGGCAGAGTCTGGTGACCCACACGCTCACACCCTTGAGAGACACTTCAACAGACGCGCAGGCGGCATGCAGCTCTGGGCATGGCTGCACTGTGCCTTGCAGGCCTTGCATGTCATTGGGCATGAAGTGTTGATGGCCCAGGCGCGTTTGAAATTGGGCTGCCTGGGCTGGGCCACCTGGCAGTGCTGCACCAGACATGGCGGCATCCTCTGTTGGCAGGGACCTGTTCTGCGGGGCTCATGGTAGTCCGCTGGGGCATGCAGGAGCTGTCGGCCGCAGTCTGAGGCATTGCTGGCCAGTCTTGGGCAGGACCAGGCAGACAGCCAGCCAGAGGTCAGCAGCAGTGGGACGTCTAGCGGCTTAGCAGACTGCAGGGCCCGGAAGATGAAGCGGCAGGCCAGCAGGCTGCCCGTGTTGCGAGGGCGTCCCAGGGATACTGCAGGCTTACAGGTGACCTCATGGCCTAATCACCAGTCAGGGGTTGCTGCCGATGATTCGGCTGACTCTCCTGGTGCTATCGTGTCGGCCGCACCTGTTGCGCAAGGCCGGCACACGGCCAGCCCAGCACTGCACGCACGCGGCACGTCAAGGCAGCATCAATGCTCACCAGTGCTGCTGCGCCTGCAGGGGCAGGGGGAGTGCTCAGCAGAGGCGATGACGGGGGCATCGCCCCAGGAGCCTGCCATGCCGGCCCCGGAGGATGCAGGGCTTGACGGGCACACGCAGGTTGGCGGCTCCAGGCCTGGGGTGGGCGGCCTGGGCTTGGACGCCGTCGCACTGCTGCGCGAGCTGCAGAAGCGCATCTCCCCCCAGTCCAGAGCTGCGGGTGCCGAGGGTCTGCCAAACCCGTTTGAGGCGGCGATGCGGGTGGCAGTCAAGACTGAGGAGCCCCCAGCCAAGCGTTTCAAGGAGGGCAGCCCCTTGAAGGGCTTTGGCAGTGTGCTGCTTGGGAACCCTGGCAGCAGGCCGCCACCGTGCCTCCAGGCCTCCCTGAGTGAGTTGGGCCTGCCCTGACGGCACGAGATCCAAGGGCTGGCGGCTGGGTGCCTTTCAGGCTCCCCGCCCTACCAGGCGTTTTGCTGCTGGTTGGTGATTTGAGGGGACACGGAATGCTCACCAGGTGAAGGCGCGGGGTTGATCCTATCTCATTGCTTTTCTTCCACACACCAGATAAGTGCTTGCCTGGCGCAACTTCAGGTTTGTCACCGTCTGGAGATTGTGCAACTCTGGGAGAAGCACCAACCCACAGCCAGCTGTAAGCTCAGTGGCTGGCACCCTGCAGGTTCTTCTGGACTGAGCCTGCCCTTCAAGGAGCCCAGTGCCATGGACCTCCACAGAAACCCACAGCGCGCCAGCTCACCTGTGCCAGCGGTGAGACACTCTGCTTGGGCAAGCCATTGCATGTGTCAACAGGGAGTAACTCTGCTTGAACCAGGTACCGCAGCCTTCCTAGAGTCAGTCATGGGCAACCCACAGCCTGGAAGCATCCCAGGGCCTTGGTCGAGGATGCTGTGCCATGCCACTCTGAAATGCCTGAGCTTGCCAGCTGTGAGTGTGAACCTTGCCAGACTGAACGCTTGAGATGCATGACGGTTGGCGGTGCTGCATGCCAGCACAGCTCCAGCCCCCCCCCTGCAGGTAGCGCACTGCGAGCCTGTATGCTCTCTGCCGCCACGGGTGTCCATCCCATTGCCCGCTGGCCCAGGCCAGCTCTCTGGCCTACATGGCGGGGCATCCCGCCAGCACGGCAGCTCAGGGCCACCCCGCCAACAGGTGGGCAGCGCTGCCTGCGCTGGCAGCCACATGCTGGGGACGGAGCCCAGAAGCAGCCTGTCAGGCTCAGCCCTGGAGCTTAAGTTTGCACGTCACGCACTCGCAGGAGCTGTGCCAGCCTTTAAGCAGTCGTGGTCATGAATGGGCTGCATCTTGTCCCACAAAGGTTTGTATGCGGGGCCTGGAGTGTGCAAACAACCCCTCTGCGGTTGGTCGTTGCCTTGCACTGGCAGTGAACTCAGTCATTCGTGCTGGATGCAGGAGGCACAGCCAGCTCTGGAGCCCACCACAACAGTAGATCTGGCCCTCATGACCCTGCTGCGGGCTGAGCGCGTCACCCTGCAGCACCTGCAGGCCCTGCTGGCCGCCCTGATCCAGACCAACACCACTGAGATGTGGGTCCAGGTGAGAGCCCTCTGTGGCACGGTGGCATGCTCCAATTTGGCCCTGCTGTACATGTGGCCCAGTCATGTCCCGGTCTTCGAAACACATGCACAGGTCAAGGCTATTAGGGCTCTTCCTCGCATTGGGTGCACGTCAGACACTGACATGTGACGCCCATGGCCCTAGCGCTGCCAGGTTGAGAGTCAGGTGCCCTGGAGCCTCGGCGCGTTGGTGCATAGGTGACTTTTCAGGGGGCCAGTTGCATCCCATGAAGCAACATTCCAGCGTGGAGCTCAGGCTCTGGCAAACAGCTCTGCCCGGCTGCAAGGGCTGTTGAGGGCGGCGGTCCGTCACAATCGTGCTATGAGACGCAGCATGCTCTCTCTGCCGCCGGCCTCCTCAGCAGTCTGCCTCTGCAGGCCATCTCCATGTTGAGCCAGCACCTGGACAAGGCCCGGCAGGACACGCGCACGCTGAAGGAGGCACCAGCTACCCGGCAGGGCAGTGCTGTCATTGCGGGACGTCCCCCTCTGCCTGGCCTGGCCCCATCAGCTGCCGCCCCGCTGCCAGCAGCAGCGCTAGCTGCACTGGCCATGGGGTCGCTGTGGGGCAGCTCTGCGTCTCCTGGCAGCAGCGGGGTTGAGGCGGCAGCCAGGCAGGGCTGGCACCTACAGCAGGGGCAGCGGGAAGAGCTGCAGAGGATGGAGGGGGAGCTGGCTGCTGCTGCAGCCCAGCAGGGTGGTGCAGAGCAGCCCACTGAGGGAAACGTCACCAGCTCAGGTTGTTAGAGGAGCACAAGGTCTCATGCTTATTTGCCAATGCACTTTCTCATTGCTGAGTCCTGGCGATCCTACGCATCTGCTCTGGGCAAGGCCTGGCTGCATTGAGAGGTCCAGCTGCTGTGAGGCTCGGCATTGTGCCTGGTATTGGCCCATCTAGCAGGGCTTGTAGGCTCTGACAG
The DNA here is from genome assembly GCA_019693375.1 of Asterochloris erici. NCBI lineage: Eukaryota > Viridiplantae > Chlorophyta > Trebouxiophyceae > Trebouxiales > Trebouxiaceae > Asterochloris > Asterochloris erici. Next base: position 78,652 of record JAAMXJ010000311.1, on the reverse strand, counting down.
AGTGCCATCCCATTGCAGGACATCTGGCGACGCACCTGCAGGCAGCAGCTGCCAGCATACAGCGCCTGCTGGTTGTGGCTGCTCCTCCGCAGCAGGTTGTTGCTGGCCAGGAGGGCCAACTTGCTCAGCCCCGCCTGCAGCAGCAATTCACCCAGCCTCTGGGCTCTGCTGCAGCTGCAAGCGCACAGCCAGGCTCTCCAGGGACTGGGCTGTCTCAGGGCCCCCAGGTGGCTCAAAGTGCTGGACCTGCTCCTGGACCTCAGGAGGGTGTTGCCGCTGATTCTGCCACCACCGCTGCTGGGGACCCGTCCCAGAGCAGGCAGGCAGCAGGGCCCCATCAGCCTCCAGATGTGATTGCTGCTGCAGCGCCACCACGGCAGCCAAAGGGTCTTGCACGCCATCTGCCTGAGTTCAGCTCCAGTGCGCCGTCTGGTGCACTCTCCTCTGTGCTGGCCGGCCCCAGCCTGCAGGCTCCTGGCCAGGGTGGCAGCCCTGTGGCAGTGAAGGAGCAGGCCACCACCCCTGCTGACCAGATCCAGGACGTCAATCGTGGCATACTGGAGCTGCTCAAGCGGGTGAGGCCTGTTCCAGTGCGCCCTGCACACCTGGCTGGCGTTTACATGTGCTGCTGCCGGCTCACTGCTGGCCAGCAGTGAGCCAGCAGCTGCAGCTCTCCTGCGTCTGCTGCTGCCTGCTGGGCAGCTGTGTAAGGTGTTCTGGAGCGGTGCCAGGGCAGCAACTCCTGCAGAGTGCATGTCGCATCAATTGCTCACCTGAGTTGGGCGTCACTCAGATGGGCCGCCGCCTCAGGCGTGGCAGCAGCCTCCCCTTCCTGTGTTTGCAACCCTATGAGCCTCAGGGCCCACGTCTGTGTACAGGTGGGCGCCAACGAGGTGGTCCAGCAGATCTTCGGGTTTGTGAGCGACGCTTTTGCCCAGCACCAGAGTAGATCCCTGGTGACGGAGCGGCAGCTGCTAGCTGCAATGGCAGCCACCCAGCAGGAAGGTGCAGCTCAGCAGGAGCAGCTCCAGGCAGCCTTGGGTGCTCTAGGCAGCATGCACCGCACCGTGCAGGCGGTGCTGACCGTGCCGCTCCAGCAGACATCCTCTGCGAAGCAGGTGAGGGCATGGGCCCATGCTTGCAAGACTTGATGTAGCAGCTCACAGAGAGGACCAGTGAGCAGGGCACCTCCTGAGGAGTCCCCTGCACTAGACAGCCAGTCAGGCAGCCAGGGCCCCCATGCAATGGCACAGGCGCCTTCAAGAGCAGCTTCTCTGATCTGTGTCTTCACGGGGCAGCCTCCTCACAGCTGGCGGTGTTTGACAAGTGGTGGCAGTCCCTGTGCATTGCTCTGAGGCTGCAATGCATCGTGAGCGTGTGTCCATCTGACCTGCTGAGAAGAGCAGCCTGGGTGTATGCAGGCTCCAACCCCCTCAGAGCAGCCCCAGGAGCTTCAGAAGCAGCTGAGCGAGTCTGAGAGTGACAAGGCCCTGCTGTTGCAGCAGCTGGGGCTAGCCCAGCTCAAGAGCAGCAAGTTGGAAACAGAAAAAGATGAGTTGGCTGCCCAGTTGAAGGCTGCTCGAGAGCAGCTGGTCAGCAAGCAGTGAAGCTGCTGTGTGTAGAACAGCATTGGACCCCAGCAATCCAGGCGTGGGACTCAGCAAAGCACAACACTGTGTAATCCCACACCCAGCCACAAAATGAATAGTTAGGAGGGCCGCTCATACTTCCAATGCTTGTGCTTGAGCTGGAAGTGGGGAGCCAGTGCTCTGTGCATTCATCACGTGCCCTGTGGCCTCGATCACTCTGCAGCCATCCTGAGAGTGCCCCTCCTTGCCTTGTAGCATGGCTAGGCTGTGTCCCTCCCTTGCAGTGCCAGCGATGCTGGTTTCATGTGCAATGGAGCGTTGCACTGAAGTATGCTGATTTGTGCGCTGCCCGTTGACATGTTGATAGCTTTCATTCACACTGCTTAGACACTGAAGAGGCTTTGAGTATCACTTGTGACACTCGAGTGGCTGCAACAGCATGCACTCACAGAACAAGATTCAGACCATGTTGGGACCACTTGGGGCAGTTGACCCACTGGTCGCGGGGTGTTTACTGCTGTCATGGTCCTCAGCCTCTGCCAGCAGGGGCTTCAGGAGGTCAATGGCTTGAAGCAGGCGCCGATCTGTCACATTGCGCTCCGATGCAGCCTTCTGAGGAGGTCTGTGTGTTGGCTGAGCTACACGCGCTGACTGGTCCTCATCTAAGGGCACCATAGTTGCCCCCACGCTTGCTGCAGCTGCCGCCTGCTCATGGGCGCTTGTCAGCAGACGATGCTGCAGAGCCTCACGAGACTTGATAGCAGCCAGGCGCCCCACCCTTGGCTGGAACTGCCTTGAGAGCAGCAACCTGCAGGCAAGCACATGGGAGGCTTGACGGCAAAGGTAGCAGGCTTTGTCATAGGAACCACTGGGACAGTGGCACCCTGAGTACATGCTCACAGGGAGGAATAATTGCAACCCAGCGGCTCGCCTCACCTACAGCGGCAAGCCTGTGGCTACACATGTGCCTTACGGCACCCCACAGGTCTCAGGGGTCAATCTGTTTGCTGAGAGAGCAGTGGCAAGCGGCAGCAAGGAAGGCAATACCTGGGGCCACTGCAAGTAAGCTGGGGACAAGCAGCCTACACAAGGGCAGGCCCATGACAAGGCTGCAGCTGTCATACATGCACAGTTCTCACTTGCGGAGTCGAGGGGGCAAATTCCTGACCAGCTTGCCAGCGTTCACGCGTTGCATCTGTTCCCTGTCCACGTACCGATCTGTCTCATCCACGATTTCCTGCAGAGGGAGCAGCACAGGTTGCTAAGAGCTGCAGTGCAGGGGGGATGGTCACGGTGGACTAGGCAGGACTCGTGCACAGTCTTCCACACAGAGGGCTGCACAGGAGATTCAGACCTGCAGTGCAGAGGGAGCAGCACACAATGCTAAGAGGCGCCGTGCAAGTGTGCCAGATGAGATTGGCATTGGCGGGAGTTCCCCATCCCTGTGCCGTGCAGCTTCCAGCATCCTGTGCTGCCGTCCCCTGTGCGTAAGGCAAGTGTGTTAGGACTTGTTTGGAGGGACTGTGTCAGGAGGGGCAGTGGCAGGACTCACCCACATCCTGCACAGAGGAGGGCAGCACAGGATGCTGGGAGCAGCAGGGCAAGGGGTGGCATAGACAGACAGGCAGCATGCAGCCCAGTCACGCCAGTCAGCCTCTGAAGACATGCAGCAAGGAGCAATCAGGTGGTGCTGAAGGCTTGCAGGAGCCCAGGCCTGATCCAACAGACTGCGGCCCCATTGGCACCCCAGAAGGCAGTGGGAGCCCTGCAGGGCCTTGGGTTGCTGCAGAGAGCCACAACTTCTGCTGCAGGATGGCATGTCCTGGGCGCCAAGCCCTGACTTGCAAATCAAGAGCCGGGAGGGATGGCTTGGGCTCCAAGTCTGACGTCAAGCCACAGCTGTAGCCCTCACCTGCTGGATGAGCTCCTCAATGATGTCCTCGATTGTGATGATGCCCAGGGGCTCCCCCTGGGGCACATCTGCGTCAAGCCACCCGCCCTGCAGGTGCGCAGCAGGGGTGTTGTGTGCCTCGAGGGGGAGGCACAGCGGTGCAGGGCATCACATGGCGCTGCAGAAGCGGACGCCATCCCGGGCGTCTTCTGGTGGCCCTGTTCTGCAAGTGCCTGGCACTGCTGGGCTGACTGATGGGCATGCAGCAACATCTGTCAGGCAGGAAGGTTGCAAGCCCGCAGGGACTCTGGACCTCAGTACAGCAGCACAGCGCCGCAAGCCGAGGCTGGTCAGCACTGCGTGTGGTGGGCAACCATGGCCATGCAGCAGCCAGCCTGCCAGCGCTGTGCAGCCACCACACCTCTGCTGCATCTCCCAGCAGCGCCTCCTCATCTGGGGGCGAGGCTGGCGAGTAGGGAGTCAGCTCCCCGTCACCTGGCGTGTGATGGCCCTGCAGCAGTCAGCCTGCCAAGTTGAAAGAGCCATTGTGCAGGTGGTTGCTGGCCACATACTGTGCTGCCAGGAGCGCGCGAGCCTCTGCAAGCCCCAGTTGCATTTAGATGCTGTGACAACAGTGGGTCTGCTGGTAAACAGCTGGAAGCATAACAAGGCTCAAAGCAGAATCGAGGGTGCTTTGCATGCCATCTCAGCCCATGCCCCTCGTCAGCACCTCTGCAGAGTGGCCCTGCCACTTGCCCACTGGCTGTTGCAAGGAGCACAGACAAAGTACAAAGGCCTTCCTGAGAACCTAGTGTAGTCAACCAAAGCTGCCCACCTCTGCTGGGTGGGTCCCATCCTTGCGCAATGGCTGGGTCAGCACAGCCATGTGGCAGCGCCCCGTCTCAAACAGGCGCAGCATGTCATACAGGGCGATGTCGGCGCGCAGGTAGGGCGCGCTGCGCAGTTTGAGGGCGGTGATGGCCATCTCCTGCTGCTTGTCCATTAGCATCAGCTCTTTGGCCAGGAAGATGCCAATGATCTGGTCCCTGCAGGTGCATGCGCATGCTTGACAGCGCTTGTGGACCAGCTGGCAGATCCAGAGGCACTGTGAGACAACACCTGCAGGCGGCTGGTGAGCAAACCACTGTTACAGCAGGTTCAAGCCCTAAGTGCCAGTGATCTGGTCTCTGCAGAGGGAATCAGGCGGTGATCATGTGTGAAAGGCGCATGTGCATGGGACCATTTGGTGGTCAGAGTGCAACGATCTGGCGATGCAGCGTGCCAGCCCTGACTGCCATTCTTCTGAGCCCTGCAATGGCAGACAGGCCACAATCTTACATGTTGATGTCAAACGCGTCTCACTGCAGGCTGACTGTCCTGCAACTCATGGTCTTCAGCGGGCCCTCACCTGAAAGTGCCCACATGGCCGCTGGGAGCATGCTGCACATCCAGGGCACCAGGTGTCACGCGGGATGCACAGACCCAGCCGGTGGGCTGCTGTGAATTGACATGAAATGCTGCACTGCAGAGGCTCTTGGCAGTCTGGTGTACATCTGCCTGTCCACACAGCCCCACCTGCGGCCGGCCTTGTGCACAGGAATCCGGCTGTGCCCCGAGCGGTATATTTTTGTCATGGTCTGCTCATCCAGCTTGGCGTCGGCTGGCACCATAAACACCTGCACCCCATACGAGCAACTGGTGGTGAGCAGACGATGCCAGCAGGGGGAGCACCATGCTGCTGGTCTGCTGGCAGCATGAACACATGTTGGCGCAGTGTGCTGCAAGTCAGGGCGCTCTCTTCATGCAGCTGGCCATCAGAGCAGAAGACGCACATGCCTGGCTGACCAGTGTCAGAGCAAGACCCTGACAGGCAGCTCCAAGGCTAGGCGCCCTGCACTGCTACATGGTCCAGAGTCTGTCCAGATCTGCAGAGTTGCAGCCCCAGGGCCCCGCCGTTGCTCTGTACGTCACAGAATGGCCCCCGTCTCACATCACAGGCGTCATCTTGTCCGGTGAAGTGATGCAGCAACAGGCAGCCTTGCGGGTCAGGCCTGCCCCTGGCCTTCCACCGTTGCTGCTTCATCCTGGCTGCTGCCCAGCCTGGCAACCAACAGCCCAACTCGAACAAAGGGTAGGTCCTGAAGGGTCATGGCCAGTTGCAAACCCAGTGCAGCTGCACCACACCATTGACCCCAGGTGCCGCACCTTGTCCAGGGGCGTCATGCAGTTGATGGCTGTCTTGTGGGTCAGGTCCAGGGCCCCCCGGATGACCTGCACCTCGTCCACTGACAGGTTGCCCCCCAGACCTGCCGTCTGACCATGCACATCCACCAGCGCCTTCAGCTGGGCCCGCCGAAACAGCGTCTGCAGGCAGCCAGGACGTGTAAGAGGCCAGCGACAGCAGGGGCACTGCCAGGAAGCAAGCCGCTGCAGCTATGCCCTTCATCTGAGCCCGCCGGAACAGAGTCTGCAGGGCATGAGCGAAGCGAGAGGCGAGCAGACTTAAGAGCGCCATTGGGCAGCAGCCACGCATTGGTGCGCTTCAGGTGAGCCTCCGACTGGATTTGCCTGAAAGAAGCCTGCTTGGCGCAAGGGTAGACAGGTCAGCAGAGCCAGCAGCGCTGCAGAGATGACAGCCACAGCACTGACATGTTCACATGTGCCCGTGGGTGTCTCGGTTACAAGACGGCCTGCACACCAGCGGCTGCGGTGGGCGCCCCTCAGGGCGGGGCCAGCTTCTCAGGCATGCACGAGTGGGATGCTGTCGCTGGGTGTGTTGGGCAGCCCGGTCTCCCGGCAGGCAGTGCTGCGCAATGCAATCTTGTTGCGCTGACAGGGGCTGCGTGTCCTGTCAGATGATCGGTGCCACAGCACATAGAACAACTTAAGGCGGCCAGTGAGGGCTTGGCACCCGCAAAAGGACAACTGCCTTGCTGATTCCGTGCACCAGGCAGCTGTCCAGGCCTCACCGCATGTTCGTGGCCCAGTATCCAGTCCAGCAGCAGGCTGATGGGGTAGGCCACCACAGCACACAGATACATGAGGGCCTGCACAAACCAGGCTGCATGTGCTCCCACCGCCAGCCCATGCCGGGAGCACACAGCCTGGGGGATGATCTCACCTGCAGGGGGACCAGTGAGGCATCTTGCCAGCAGGGGTTGCATCGTCATTCACAAGTCAAAGTGGAGGACACTGCAACTACAGGCCAGGTGTCGTGAGGCAACGCACGTGCCTCACCAAGCTTCAAGTCTGTACAGAGCCTTACCAAACACAAGAACCACGCTCACACTGATGATGATGGCAGTGATCGGGTCTGCCAGCCTGTCCAGGAATATGGGCAGTGTCTGCAAGGCAGGCACACAGCCACACATTGAACAGTAAAGAGAATGGGAAGCACTGTGGAGTTTGTGGTATGCAGTGCAGTGGCAGTGCTCGGCCTGGCAGTCACTGCAGTGCACACCCCAAACACCACCCAAGAGGATGCATTCTTTGTGGCGTCCAGGCTGCAGGGCACCTCCGCATGGCCAGCTGCCTGGCTGCTGGCGGCTCGCACATGCTGTTTGCGCAGCAGCACTGCCTCCAGAGTACACATTGTTGTTGCCTTCAGAGGCAGCCCAGGGCCCAATGAGCCGCCTGCTCACCTCACTAGCTGCCGCATTGCACAGCACCAGCGTGACCAGGAGCCAGTGGGGGCGCTTCAGAACCTGCAGGGCGGCCAAGTGCACTGAAGCACAGGCACACTCAAGCTTGCCTGAGACCTGGGTTTGAGGACAGCCTGTTTGTGATATGACTGCAGTACTGGGATGGCCAGATGCTCATTCAAGACACTGCCGCATCACATGCAACTTCCTGCACTCACTGTTTCCAGGCGTTTAGCGTAGGCCTGCTCCTTTGGGGTCCCGCTGCGCCTCAAGACCTGCAGCAGGAGCGAAAACTGTCATGGCACTGATGCAGCATCTAAGGGAGTATATGCCTTCTTGACATGCAACTGACCGCTGCAACTGAGCTACAGCGGCAGCTGCTCAGTGCTCCTGCAACAGCACAGACCCGCCTTGGCAGGTAGGCTGCACCGGCTAGCTGCCCAGTGCAGGCGCAGCGCCATGCAGCAGCCTGCTGCACAGCCAGTCCCAGTCGCTGTGCACCCTCTCAGAATGCAGGGCAAGGCACGCACACACACACAAACACACAGTGCTTGCACACAGCGGCCTGCTGAGCAGCCGTGCGCAGCCTGCAGGGCAGCAAGGCATCTTCCATGCCATGCAGCTCACCTCAAGGTCCAGGCTGTCTAGGGACATCAGGCCCAAAGTGAGCCCGCTCATGAGGCCAGCCATGATCACAAGGAAAGCTGAGATGCATGAGTACAAAATGAAGCCCTCTGTGGTCTCCTTAGGCGCCCAGTGGTGCTTGGTGAGCTCCTGTGCTTCCAGGTGCATCGACCAAGCAGCCCTGCAGTTCAGCTTGAGGGTTGACATGCCCAGGAGGCACATCACGTGGCACAAGTTGTACGGCCATGTGCAATTAGAAAGCATGTTCACTTCTGTCATCCCAGGGAGTCATGTGCTCACACTGCCTCTAGCACACGACTGCGGATTGTTATGCATAATGGCACACCATGTGCGCAGCCAAGCCATCTCATGACGGCTGCAAAGTTGTAGCAACAGCCCACCTGCACCACTCCTCAGTAGGCCCTGGGGACGTCATGCTGCAGAGTGCAGGTCTGGATCTGGGGGTGAGAGGATCTCGCCAGAGTGCTTTCCGGCGTTCAGTCCTGATCAGTGTGGACACCTCAGTTACATGGGCAACCAATGAGACAGCGGATTTGGGCGGCAAGTGAATTGATGCTTTGCAAAACCCTCAAGCCTCACATGTGACAGGCCGTGCTGCTCTCACATCGGCTCTGAACTCACGGCCAGCCATCAGGCTGACCCTGATCTGCTCACAGATCGAGGGTGGCTTTGCAAGCCTTCATGGTGAGCAGCTGGGTGCCATTGGCTTGCACAGCAGGAAGGTGTGAATGCTGAGGACCTGCGATGTGCTACAGGCTGAGTTTGGAGGCGGCCCTGTGACAACTGACCAGGAGCAGCAGAAATGGCTGGCAGAGGCAGGTGCCAGCGTCAAGCGCAATGCCTTCTATATGAAGAAGGCACTGGTGAGCAGTAACCACCGGGGCTGACTCCTGTAAAGCAACTGTGGCCTGCGTACAGGAGAGGCCCTGGCAAGCCCTGCATGTGGGACAGCCTGACTGGTCACCATGACAACACACACACACACACACACACACACCCACGCTGTGCATCGCTGCGCCGCCACAGGCAGCGTACCCACCTGGACAGCTATAGACGAGTGCAGCGATGGGCCACGCTCACCGTCTGTGGGCACGGGGACGCGCCCATACTTCCCCGGACAGGCAAGAAATCTGCAGCGTCACAGGTACATACGGTGCCCTGCAGGACGAGGACAACCTCCGAGAGGCGCTGCGCTACTCTGCGGCCATGCTGGGGGAGCTGCGAACCTCGACCCTTACGCCGCAGAAGTACTTTGAGCTGTACATGCAGGTCTTTGATGAGCTGCGCCACCTTGAGGTGGGCACACCTGGAGTCTGCCGCTGGGATTGGGCAGTCACCAGTGACAGCCAGCATGGTTGGAGTGTCCATGAATATTGGTTCTGACATACGCCAGCATGACCCTGGCCAACTCCCATTCGCTGATTAGACACTATGATGTCTTCACCGATACCTCATTGCTGAGAGTCCTGCGCCACTCGCCCCACGGTGACCAGCTCTTGCCAGTTCAGACTGGAGTCATTAGCTGGACATCAGGCAGGCAGCCTAGGCAAGCTTTGCATCCCCATCGAGAATGTCATCTTGTCTCGTGCTGCTCTGCAGATCTTCTTCAAAGAGGAGCACAAGAAGGGGCGCCAGTACAAGGACCTATATGAGCTGGTGCAGCATGCGGGCAACGTCCTGCCCAGAATGTGAGCACCCTAGAAACATCGTCATTCCTGTACGGCACGCCCCTGCAGTGCTCTGTCAGCACGTTGTCACTGTGAAGGGCGGCCCTGCATGCCTGCATGGCAGCAGGGCACTGATGCCTGTGGCAGTGGTTGCACAGAAACTGATCCAGCCACATGGTGGGGGCCTGCTGGCCCAGGACTGGCAGAGCCTTCTCTGCTCCTGCACCAGCCTGTACAGAGTCAGAACCACTGCTTTGCGGACAAGGCAGGGCATTTGAGCAGGCGCGTGCTGTGCGCTGCTCTGCAAGGGCTAGTTCCCTGCCAGCAATGCACAGGTACCTGCCAGCGATGCGCTCAGCCTCCTGCTGCAGGTACCTGCTGTGCACCGTGGGCAGCTGCTACATCCGCAGCAGGGAAGCACATGCAAAGGACATCCTGAAGGACTTGGTGGAGCTGTGCAAGGGAGTGCAGCACCCCACAAGGGGACTGTTCCTGCGCAGCTACCTGTGCCAGGTAGCTGACACCACCATGCACCTCCTTCAAGCTGCCCTGTGCTGTTCTGGTACCTGTGGCAGGCACCTGCAGCCAAAGCACGGCATGCCTGCGCTCACAGCTGATGCCCTGACCTGTCCATTTCCGGCTTGCATACCTGAGTTGCTGCGCCTGAACAGCAAGCAAGCTGCTGAAGTCCATGAGACTGGTTGTGTATGACAGCACAGTGCACGGCACTATAGCGCAAAGAAGCCCATCCTGGTGTGTTCCAAGTTGGGTGGCATGTGCAGCAGTCATGTCGGTGCAGAGTTGCAAATACGACTTAGACCCTGCTGCTTCAGTCTCTTCAGACTCATCGGCTTTTTCTGCGGAGCCACCCTGCAGCAGCAATCGTGCTTCTGCTACTGGAGGTCGACAGCACTCAACTGCACCCAGTGAAAAATGCCTCCTACCACCGAGTGCCAACCCCTGACTGGCTTGCAGGTGTGCAAGGGCCTGCTGCCCGATGAGGGCTCAGAGTACCAGGAGGGTGGCGGGGGCACCATTGCTGACGCCGTTGACTTCCTGCTGGTCAACTTCACGGAGATGAACAAGCTGTGGGTGCGCATGCAGCATCAGGGCAGCATCAGGGACAGGTGAGGAAGGGGGGCCTTACGCAGGCTGTGCAGCCAGAACACTGATGCTCTCACGAGGTGGTGCAGCTCACGCTGAAGGTTGAGAGCAAGCTTGGCTGTGCCTGCTTCACGCACAGTTTTCTTGGCACCCAGCCCTGTCGTTTCACGCTCCCGCACCAGAACCCTTTGGAGGCAGGCACGGCCTGAACATGCCCTGCCCTGCTCACCTTGCTTGCTGCCCAGCCCGGCACCACACTCCTTCCCCTTGGGGCAGCTGGCAGTATCTGGCCTGGGCATGCTCTGCTGTTATGTCCCAAAGGCAGCTGCAGGAGCAGGACATGCTGCAGCTGGCTGTCTTGTTGTCATGCTGCTGACCACATCTTGCGAATGATCTTGCCTAGCCCTTTGGAAGAGCGGACCGTGCCTTCCCGCATGGATCTTGCGCAGCTCTCGATTGATCCACCCTGACATGCTCCCATCCTGTGGCATTGGGGCCACAATACGGCCTGCCTGAGCATTCACCTGTCCTGGGCCCCAGGGAGCGTCGTGAGAAGGAGCGGCTGCAACTGGCTGACCTGGTGGGGCGCAACCTGACTTACCTGTCCCAGCTGGAGGGGCTGGACTTCAAGCTCTACCAGGTGGGGCCTGGCAGTCTTTGGACTGCTGCTTGGGTCGTGCCGCCTGACTCACATCCCAAAGGCCAAGAATGGCAGCGGAGGCTCCGGCGTCTCCTGTCCACAGCTGCATCCAGGCTGTGCTTGGAGGCTGCGGGAAGGTTGCATGATGGCCTTGGCTGGGCCAGAGGGCAGAGAAGCAAAGGTGCCAGAAACTTGAGGGTGCCCACTGCCAAGCACTTGTTGCGGTGCCAGGCTCATCTGCTGAGGCAGCGCCAGCCCCTGGAGGCAAGCCTTTGCCTTATGCCCTCACGCACCTCTCCCCTGCCACTGCCCTGATTGTTGGAAATGCATGCTGCCTTCCTGCGTGCACGCCTTGCATCCCTCCCCCTTCCCTTCCAGAGCCGCTCCTTTGCCCCGCAGAGGGGTGGACTTGAGCCCTGCAGGCAAGCCCCGCACCCCACTCCCGCCCTCACCTGCTGCCGTCTTCTCACCCTCTACTGCTGCCCCGCACCGCAGGAGGGGGTGCTGGCCCGCATGATGGAGCAGATCCTGCAGTGCAAGGATGACATCGCGCAGCAGTACCTGATGCAGTGCGTGATCCAGGGCTTCCCCGACGAGTTCCACCTGGGCACCCTGGACGCCCTCCTGGGTGCCCTGCCCACACTGCAGGCCGGGGTGCGCATCCACATCATCCTGGCCTCCATCCTAGACCGCCTGGCCAGGTGAGGCACACAGCATTAAAGGGGAGGCAAGCTGCAGGGAGTGCCACTTTCCCTGATGCCTGTGAAGGAAACTTGTGGTTGAATTGAATTGATGTGGTTGAGCATGAATCCTCACAACGCCTGGCACCTGATCTGGACTGCCTTGCCGGGCAACCTTGCCATATCAGTTCCCAGAGACATTGTGTGTGTTGGCTTGCCAGGGTGCTTCTGCAGGCTTGTTGCTGTGTGGGCCCATTCCCGGCGAGATGTGCCCAGTGTGCCAAGTCAATGGGGGTTCGACGCACTACATGCACGTCTCAGGGCATGCCATGCTCTCCAGCCCCTGCTCTCCCTCCCTGCTCTGCCTTGCCTCCCTGCCCTGCTCACAAACTCCACCCCTCTGCTGCAGCTACGCTGAGCGGGACAAGTCAGTTGTCGAATCCTACAACAGCGCAGACGCGTTTGGCAAGCTGAGCAAGGCCGCCTCAGACGTGGCCGAGAAGCAGCAGGAGATGTCGGGCGCAGACCTGTGTGCCATGTACATCGCTCTGCTGGGCTTCATTGGGAAGGTCTACCCCGACAAGCTGGACAACATGGACCAAGTGTTGACCGAATGCCACAAGGCAAGCTTGGGGTCTGCTGTGGCAGCCCACCTGTGTTGCAGGTGGTTTGTAGCTGCGCCTGACATGGGCTGCCTTCAGCGTGGGCCAAGCACTCGGCGAGTGCAGGAAGGCAAAGTGCTGCAGGTGTGCTGGCTTTCTTACAGGGAGCGTCGTGTTGACGTGCTGTGGAGCCCAGCCCTGCTCTGATCTGGGCTGCCCTGCATGAACTGGGTGCCATGAAGTTTGGGGGAGCTGGCGGCAAAGGTCCTCCTAGTGTCTGGCTGCCCTGTGGTCTGCCGTGCCTAAGAAGGAGGAAGCATGATGCACAGCTAGCTGCTTGCAGCCTGCCTAAACTGTGAGTTGCAGGACGGGGCAGTGTGTGTGTGTCTGCCTGCCTGCCACATAGCAGCAGCACATCTGAACCCCATGCACCCCCTCGACGCTGCTGCTGCAGAGCCTCCAGAATCGCAACGTTGCCTCAGATGCAGCTGCTGAGAAGCAGCTGGTGGCTTTGCTGTCGATTCCCCTGGACACATACGACACCGTCACAGTCCTGAGCTTGAAGGCTTACCCCGACGTCATGAGCCTGCTCTCCCCGGTCACACGGCGGGTGGGTGCCCCCGCGTGTCCATGCTGGGCAGTGGTTGCCCTGCAGTGCCAGCCTGCAGTCCAAGGCATGGGGCAGGGCAGCTCCCGTGCATTTGGTGCCTGGGGCTGCCTCACGTTCATGCGCTGGGGGCCAGCATGCCCCCTTCACGCTGCCAGTGGGCTTGTGACAACTGTTGAACCCGCTGGCTGACAGCTTGTCGCTGCGCCGGCTGCATGCAAACAGTAGAGCCCTGACCCCACTCCCCGTTGCTCTGCGCTCGGGCTGCCTGTACTGGAGGTGCCACACTCCAGACGGGCACTGCCGTCTTGTCTGCCCTGATCTGCCCTGTCCCTGCCAGCCAACATGAGGTTGTTTAGCTCCAGCTGGGCCTCACGATTCCTGCTCATGTTGGTGTGCCCTGCTGCTGCAGGGGATGGCGGTGCGCATCGTGCAGTTTGTGCTGAAGCACAACACGCTGGTCACCCCCGTGGACAAGGTCACGATGCTGTTTGACTTCATTGAGCCCCTGCTGGTGGACACTGCGGGCGCTGCCCAGCTCGACGATGAGGTGTGCTGCACTGTCCTGATTTGCCATCACTGTTGGCGCTCTCATAGACTCCTGCCTGAGTTGGGATGCCATCTGAACAGTGCAATCTCGGTGGAGGACAGGCTCAAAAGGATCCCTTTGCTAGCAATGCATGCACGTCATCTTCTGTGGGCGCTGCCAAGGTGGTGGATGAGGTGAGCTGCACCAGTTGAGGCTGTGCCTGGCTCTGCCAGAAACACATGCAGAAAGTGCCTCTGCTGCTGGTGCACTGCCACCCCTGCTGCCTCTGCTGCTAAGGGTGCTGCCCTGACCGGATGGACGCTGGCCAGATGGATGTGAGGTTAGAGCTGAGGGTGGCACACACACGAACAATGCTGTTGTCTGATACTGCTGCCGCTCTGCTGGCTGTGGCAGCACAGAAGTCTCTCAGCTGCCCACGATGGGCAGTGCTCAGCTGGCCTAATCTCTGCTTCCACTGGTCATTGCTGAGAAGCAGACCCCTCAATCGGGAAACTGATGACCACAGGCCAGCTGAGTGGCTGTCCAGCCCAGGCTGCAGATAGATATACTGCTACCTGCTGGCTGACAGTCTTGGTCAGAGCGCTTCAGTCTTGCTCACATCAGTTCAGTGTTGTGCAGATATTTCAGGAGGAGCAGGAAAACATGCTGGTGACGCAGGTGGCTTGCTACACCCGTGATGGGCTGACATGAAGAGCATCTGCACACACTGATACATGCCTCAGCTGTGCAAGCCTTCGAGGATGAACAAAGCATGATGGCCCGCCAACCTGCTGTGCAGGACTTTCAGGAGGAGCAGAATTTGGTGGCGCGCCTGGTGCACCAGCTGCGCGACCCTGACACAGACGTGCGCTACAGCACCTTGGTGGCTGCCCGCGAGCGTTTTGCTAAGGGGGGGCCCCGCCGGCAGCGGCACACGCTGCCTCCTGTGGCCTTTGCCGCGCTGCAGCTGGTGGGGGACATTGCCGCGCGGGAGGGGGCAGGGGAGTCCGTGGAGGTTGACTGCAACATGGTGGGTGGGGTTTGTTGAGATGGGGCTGCAGCTGGACGGAGTGGGCAGGTGCAGTGTGATGTTGCAGCCTTTCGGGGGCCATGCTGCTGTGCAGAAGCAGGCAGGAAAGTTCAGCCATGTTTGTTTGCAGTGTGGGACCAGCAGGGTTGTGTTGTATGTGTGGTGTGGGTTCCGGCTTGGCTCCCAGGATGGCAGCTGGGAGAGTGATGCGAGTGTGCTTGTGTGCCTGCAATGTCCCAGGCTGGCAGGCATTGATCTGGTGTAGCAGGTGCGTATGTCACAGCAAGGTGCCATGAGCTGTGCTGTGATGGCAACCGAGGCCCAAAGCAATCCTATAAACACCTGCAAGATCTGCAAGCAACCCAGGCTTCCTGGGACTCTTGACAATCAGGAGCCCTTTGCAAGCTGTGCTGCAAAGAGTCACAAACCCCACTCCAACCTTGCCCAGCCTGCAGCATCTCCACTGCGCCTGCAGGTCCTGCAGTTTGTGCACGGCGTGGTGGCCCTGCTCGCGGAGGTCCCCATGGCTGAGGTAGCTCTGCAGCTCTTTCTGCAGGCAGCCTACGCTGCCTCTGAGGTGGCCCACAAGGAGACCCTGGCCTACGAGCTGTTTGAGCAGGTCTGAGCTGGCACAGCACTGTGTGTGGCAGACTTGGCAAGCTGGGTCTCTGGCCTCAGGGAGAAGCCTGCCTCCTTGTCTGAACCAGAGGATCTGCAGCAGTGCTGCTCATGTACTGCTGCTGTTCAGGCCAGGCTTTCAGGGGACCCCATTAACTGCCGAACGCAACGCACAGGCCCTGCTCTGCTTAAAGCAGTATGTGCACACTGCTGCTGTGCACGTGCAAAGCAGCTGCTGCCATCTGCAGCCTGTGTGCTCCTGTACTAAGCTGGCTGGGGCACACCTCAAAAATGGTCTGCCCTGTGCTCTTGTATCCCGAGTGAGTGCCAATACTGCAGGCCTTCATCCTGTATGAGGAAGCTATTCCTGACAGCAAGGCGGAGATCACGGCGCTGCAGAGCATTGCGGGCGTGCTGCATCGGTGCCACGTCTTTGGGCGGGAGAATCGTGACATTCTGGTGCACAAGGCCACCGGGTACAGTGCCAAGCTGCTGAAGAAGGCAGACCAGTGCCGCGCGGTGTGCACCTGCTCCCACCTCTACTGGCAGGATGAGGTGGGTCCACCAGTTTGTGGGGCTTTCCCAGACTATGTGGTATGCACCTGCTTCCGGCTCTGCTGGCAGGATGAGATGGGTCTGTTCGCCTGTTACTTTCACAGACTGTGTTTTTCAACTGCGCAGCATGCATCTGCTCATACCTCTGCCAGCGCGACGATGGGGTTCTGCTTTCATGCTCACGTTGCTTCCATTGCAGAGCATCTTATATAATTGTGTCTGATCCTGGTGGTGGCTCAGCCCTGCCCACTGCCAGGGTTGCCCTGCGTGATCTCAGCTCTCGCATTGCCATATAGAATTATTTTCAGACAACCTAAGCACTAGAGCATGGAGATGCTGTGGCAGTGTGCTGAGGACAGCCCAATTGCATGTCAATCGCCAGGCCTGTCATGTACAAGAATGCTGGCTTCAGCATGCAGCCTGCTCGGTGACAGACTGGCCGGCTGCACCTCTAAGTAGCCAGCCCTACTGAGGAGCCGGCTGATGGAGCAGAGCCCTCTTTCATTGAGCTGCACCTCCCAGCACTATGCAGCTGACAGGTCTTAGCCCACCTGTAGGTGGCCATTCCTGCTGAGGGGCAGACTGATGGCGCAGAGCCCTCCACCAGCGAGGTCAACCGCCCTGTGCGAGATGCGGAGGGGGTGATGACCTGCCTCAAGAGGGCGCTCAAAATCGCCAATGCGGCTCAGCAGCAGCTGGCGGTCGCCCTCAAAGCGGCAGACACTGGGCCAGTGCTCCTATTTGTTGAGATACTGAACCAGTACCTGTACTACTTTGAGGAGAGGCTGCCCAGCATCACAACATCAGTGCTACAGGTGAGGCTGCCTGTGGTAGCCAGATGAGCGCGTGTACTGCATGCGGTATCAACACCGCCTGTGCTCTGGCTGAAGAGCAGCTTTCCAGCATCAAACATCAACAAGGCCGCCTTGTCACTGGCTGGACGGCAGATAAAGCTGTTGACCCCTGAGGTTTTTCTGTGTGAGGCTTTGCCTGTGCCATGGTCTGCCCTGAAGCTCCTGCTTTGGCTGGGCAAGCTCACTGCCCAAGGTCTGCTGCGCAGGCAGCCATGAGGTTTCTTGGAGTCTATTGCGCCCTGATTAATAGCTGGGGCTAGACTGTGCAACTGATGTTGTCTTTCACAAATGTCCACACTCTGACTGCACCTGACTGCCTGCAGAGTTTGCTCACCCTGGTCTCAAATGAGATGGCAAATGACAACTGCAAGCAAGACGCCACTCTACAAAAGGTCTACAACAACACTTTGGATCACATAAGAGCGCAGCAAGCGCAGGAGGGGGAAGTAGGCTCTAGATATCAGGGATTGCAACTATCCTAGCACAGTGGCGTGCACTGGTCTACTGAAAGCATGCATTCATATTTTATATAAGCTGTAGTATGCCCAGACTGTCTCTCATTTCAGCAGCTACTGTCTAGGTGATGTCAGAAAGCCTAGAGTTTTACAGCAGCAGTGCAGTCTGCAAACAGGATTACAAAGAGGGATTCCGAACCTGACCCAGGCAGTGCACACAACCAAAATTGAGCACATTGCCTCACCTATCAGTAGTTCAGAGGGGTAGGTTGGTGCTGGACCTGTGCCACTTTGAAAGCCCAGTTGACAATTCAACAAGATCTCTCCAAGACTCAGATCCTAGAAGCCCCTCTCTGCTCTAGGCTGAAACACAGCAGACGTGCAACAACCATGAACAGCATTCACATGGCAGATCCAGCTGGTGATGGGTTTTTATGTAACACCATTATGCAGCATGCATACAACAGGAATAACAGGATGCAAGAAGCTGTCGAGTATATGTCTGGAAACGGTTACTTGAAAAGTCATCCATCGGTTTCAAGCTCTGTCAAGGGAGGAGGGGAGTGTTGCTGTCTACCTGCGAGGGGCCTACATCTCAGCTCAGTACCTGCAGGCAATTGCAGGCTCTGAGTCTGGGAGAGCAGATCTTGCACAGGCAGCCATCAAACGCAGATCTCCAGGCTGTGCCAGCGACATGCCCCCAAATGCGCATTAACAGTTGCACAGTGCACAGGGGCGGGCCTGATCCAGAAAAATGCGGGACTGGTACCACACACGGCTTCTGCATCAAGGCAGTGGTGCTCCCTGCACCTCTGCAGAGAGGCCCACACCTGGCTAAGGTCGAGTGCCTCCCTTCTGAGCCAGCCTCAAGGCAAGTCATGTGTTTGCATGCACCTGCCTGGCCCCACTGAAACCACACACCTCTCAGGAAGTGCTATGGGTCTTGCAGCATCCTTTCAAACTTGGCATAGACCTGCTGGCTGCCAATCTTGAGAGAGCAGGGAGACCCATTGCACCACCACTCCGTAGCTGCCGCTGCGTGGCCAGCCGAGTGAACAGAACAAGCGAGCCAAGAACGCCATGGCACCCACCTGTCATCATGGTGTGACCTGTGGCGCCGGTCGCCATGGTCATCTTCATAGTGCCGACTGGACCGGGTGCTGCTGCGGTGCTCGCGCTCGTCAAAGCCCTTCTCGTGGCGGTGCCGCTGAATGTAGGCTTCCCTGTCGCGATCCCGCTCTCTGGAATCATATTCCCGCTCTCGCTCCCGCCCATGGTCTGAGCGTGATCTGCAGCCGCCTCTGTGGTCTGAGCATTTAGTGCCTCAGCCACACTCCGTGCCACATGTACACAAGAAAACTGACCAAACTGCTTGGGGCGAGTCTGAGCGATATGTGCAGCAGCCGTAAGGGCATATATGAATGCTTGAGCAAGTAGCGGGTGTCGCTGATGTGTCGAGACACGGCTGGAACCTGAGCCGGACCTGCACAGGGCTCAGCGCGGCAGGTGGTGTGTTCAGTCTCTGCCCTGCTGCGAGCAGGCTGGCAAAGGTTCCGAACCCTGGGTGTGCCGGCACTGCAGACCCACAGTCTCAAAAGGACCCAGAGCAGCAGACAGGGGCCCGTGATCACTGTGAGCAGTTGAGTTGAGCCTCTGTGGGAGGCCTGTGAGGGCAGGTCAGCCATCCCCGCCTCAGGGAGCCGGCGCCTTGCTGCGCAAGGCTGGCGGCAAGCCTGCCCCCAGTGCTCAGCCCGGGTGGTTGGCATGCTGGTCTGTCCCGGAGGGTGGGAGAGGGGAAAAAGGAGGGGGTTGCTCTCACCCAGAGTTTGGTGAGCATGCACGCTGGCCCGCCTATTCTGCACCCAGCCCTCACCCGTAGTCGCCACCCCTCCCAAAGTCGCGGCTGCCATACACGTCGGCCGTCCTGCTGGGTGCAGGCTCCTCCACATCCATGCCCATCGCCAGCAGCCCACCACTGCCCTCCCCCTGGTCGTCTGTGCGGCGCCTTTTGCGCTCCCTGCATCAAGCACATGGACACGCCTGCTGGGGAGACATGTGGGGAGGCTGTCAGGCGCTGAGGCCCACAGGAAAAAGATGCCGCCACCAGCAAGCAGTTCCCCACATCTTCTGCACTCAGAGGGAGACTACACACCGGGAGGATCAACCAGTGGCAAAGGTGCCATGGCTACGGCCGCATGCCCAATGGATGCACAAGCACGGACACCGCCTGCCTCACAGACCGTCATGCACGATTGCATGCCAGCAGCATTTCTGGTTACTGGCAACTCCAAATGGTGATGTGCAACATGAGCAGAAGCGGCACCACGACCAATCCACTCCAATATCCAGTTTTTGGGGGGTCCTCGCTGCACAAGCTTGGCCCCCGACTCCCTGATGGCAAGAGAAGCCGGCCGCAGGCTGCCAGCCTGCAGCACTGCATGCTGGCCAGCTCACAGCTGCATGCCATGACAGTCTCGTGACACGCTTAACAGCCCAGCCCCATGCCAAGCATCGCACAGCGCCTCACCGTCCAAGCACATTCTCCAGCCCCCTGTCGTCAGGGGGTGGCGGCTGCAGGCTGCCAGGCGGCGGGCCCATGGGAGGCATGGCCGGGCGCATTCCCAGCTGCCCCATCATGAAGGCGTTGGCTGCCATCATGTGGCCAAGGCCAAAGGGAGCCCCATGCATGCCTGGGAACCCCCCTGGGAAGCCCATGAAGCCGGGCGGCATCCCCGGGCGCATCCCGGGGCGCATGCCTGCACACAGGGGTGCACAGCTGAGGCACACAGGCATCCACTGGGCACACATGCATCCCTGCAACCTGGAGGCAGCACCTGTGCAGACTTGCGCACAAGTCGTACAGGTGAGCAGGCTATTCTAGCAGCAGAAGCCAGCACCCCTCTCTCACAGAGGGTGGGGGGGGAGGGCGTGCCATGACCAGACGTACAGGTGCTGCATTCACAGGGGCTGCCGGCCCTCTAGACAAGCCGTCTGTTGTCGAAGGCCAGGACGCAAGCAGGTGCAGGTCACCTGGAGGCAGGGCGCCGCCCAGTGGAGGCGGGCCCCCTGGCGGCGGTGCCCCTGGCGGCGGTGCCCCTGGCGGCGGTTTGGGGCCAGGGACTGGTCCCTGCCCCGCCAGCACCCGGGCGCCCGGAGGGGCAGGCTCCCCGGCCGCTGCTGCGGGAGCGCCGGTCGCCGGCACTGTGGCTGCTGGCTGGCCCCCTGAGCTGCCCTCCTGCCCAGACCTGGCTCCAGCGGAGGGTGCCACTGCAGCAGCAGGCGCCTGCTGCTGCTGCTGCTGCGGCTGCGCAGTGGCTGCCTGGATGCCCGCGACAGCTTCGCCAGCCGCCGTGCCTGGTGCTGCCGGCTCGTCAGACTGCTCTGGTGGCGCCTGCTGGGCTGCTCCACTGGCCCCTGCACCCGGGCTTGCCGTGAGTGCAGCTGTGGACATCTCCTGGCTGCCCACTGTGCTGGTTGGTGCCCCATCACTGCCTGTGGGTGGCTTGCTGGGGCTGCCAGAAGTCGCTGGAGGAATGGCATCAGCAGCTGCTGCATTTACTGAGGCTGCTGATGACGGCGCCGGGGCTGGGGTTACAGCGGGTCGCACTGCAGCCGGTGGGGGCCCTGATGGGGGCCGAGGACCAGGCACTGCAGCAGCAGCAAGATTGATGCTGGCAGCTGCTCACATCACTCCGCCAACACATGGCGGGCTGCAAGGGCAGGGACCCTCGAGATGGGGCTGCCCTGGCAGGAGCCAGCACTGCACAAGTCAGCAGCTCACAACGCAGCGACAGCAGTACAGTTTAGGTGCCAGCACAGTAGCCCCAGGCATGTGGCAGCAGTGGTGCAGCCGCGCACCTGCAGGCTTGGCACCAGCGAGCACAATGGCATCAGATCCCACTCCCGGGGCCCAGGGCTGGGGTCTGGGCGCTGGCGGCCGCGCAAGGGACGTCTGGAAGCCTGCACCTCCCTGCGCTCCATACCCTGCAGCTCCATTGACAGCGCCCTGCAGCCAGTCTGGGCAGCATGTCAGGCTGGTGATGTCACGGAGGCGTGCACCCTCTGCCTGCTGCATGGTGTCTAAATCTCGCCCAGGACCTGCTGCAGCTGCATCGTGCGGTGAACACATCTGTGAGCCACAGCAGCAGGCTCGCGATGGCCTCCATGGCTGCCCCTGCTCTGTGCCGCCAGGTTCTTGGAGTGGCAGGCAGCTTTCCATCGGCCCAATGTAGTGCACAGCCTACCTTGGCCGTCCCTGCCAGGACAGCTGCCGCCAGCTCTGGAGGCAGGTCGGGATCCAGAGCTGCTGCCTGGGCATTGCCCCCCTCATATGTCTGGATCTTCTCCTGCATGCTGTACTCCACACGAAACTGCTTCACGCGCAGCTGGTAGTCCTTCCAAGAGCCCAGGTCCTGGTCGTAGTTGAAGAAGTCCTTGGGGTCTGCAGTGCTCATGCGCCAGGGCGCCTGGATGACTCTGCAGGGCAAACCAGCAGCCCCCTGTCAGGCTGCCAGGAAACGTAGTACTTGTGCGCCAGGGCACCTGAAGCACCTGCAGGGCATGCAGGCCGCTGTCTGGCTAGCTAGGAGTGGCTGCACTCTTTAAAAGCAGTGCCAGGGCACCTGGGTGACTCTGCAGGTGCACCAGCAGCCACCAGTCAAATCAATCACAGCTGTTCAAAGGGGCCCCAGCCAGTCCTGCAGGGCACCAGCAACTCTAAACTCTGCAGATGTGCAAAGGTCAATGGAGCTCTGCAGATGATAGCAAATGCAACGAGGCTCAAACAACCCAGAGGCTGGGATGCAGCCCTACCAGCCAGCTGCCAGGTGTGTGGCAGAAGAGCTTATAGCTCTGCAGGGCAGTCTGCATGGTCGGGGGTTGCCGAACGAGGCTGCAGAGGCACCAGGTGCGCAGAATCACAGGTCCTGAAAAGCGCCTGTAAAGTCGGGCCGCACAAAGCTCATTATGCCACCTGGCTGCATCATGATCAGGACGCCCTGCAAGCATCTCCATGCTCATGTAATGCAGAGCATCAGTCTGGGCTGACCTGCCAGGCTTCAGCTCACACTACATCAACCCCTGACTGCAGGTGAGCACAGGCAGCTCTCCGCTTCAATTTTCTGGCATAACAGTACCATCAGGCACTGGGAATGCCAACTGACTGACCTGTCGGGGTCCAGCTCAAAGATGTCCCCGTGCCCAAGCTGCAAGAACTCCTTGTACTCCTCAGGGGACACCCGCGTCTGCCCTGGCAGCCTAATCAGGTCCTGAGGGCCTGCTTGGGAGGGCAGCTTGGCGTCCATCTGGTGCCGCATGGGCCCCACAGGTGCACCTGTACGACAGGGGTGAGGCCAAAATGTATGTGTGCACAGCCGTTGATGGCAGCGGTGCTGACTGACTATGCTGTGCAGGACAACATGTGAGCCCTGGAGCTGCCCAGGGGCAGCAGCGAGTCTGACAGTGCTCTGGCTATGAGCAAAGCTGGCCGGCCCTGCAGAATGCAAACGGCTTGCAGCCAGGCTGGGGTGTCAGAGCAACAAGGCTCCACAAGGCAGGTGGCAAGTGGCAGGAGCTCAGGAGCCAGATCTGGTGAAGCGCTGTCTGAAGCATTGTGCAGCACTTCAGTTGGGCGACAGACTGCAGTGTCACCTGTCCCCTGCTGGACAAACATGGGACGGCCACTGGGCCTCTCCATGGGTGGCGGTGCCACCACCGGAGGTTGCTGCTGCGGCAGGCCCTGCTGTGGCTGCATGGCGCTGCCACCTTTGGGCTGCACAGGGTGCACAGGCACTGCAGGCAGCATGACTGTCGTCACTGAGACTGACAGCAGGCAGACACAGTGCAGGTGTACGTAGCGGCTTGTACACAGCCATCACACTGCACTCTACAAGAGCATTCTGCTGTTTCAATCAGTCCTGCAGGGCAGGAGTGGGACCTGCAACAGCGGCTGAGTGCAGCATCATACAGGCTGCCCCTCAGCATCATCCAGCCCCAGCAGTAAGCCCTCTCACGTCCATGAGGACCCTGCCGCTTACCACCATTGCCGTATGTTGGCCTGCTGGGGCCAGGCCCTCCAAGCCCTGGCACCGCAGGCTGCCCTGCGGCAGGGCCCAGCCCAGGCATGCTAGTAGGCCTGGGCCCTGAAGTTGACTGCCCCAGGGGCGGCTGGCTCAACAGCGCCTCTGGCGGCTGCTGCAGGCGCTGCTGGCTGCCTGTGGGGATATGCTGCTCGTCCAAGGTGATGCTGAAGTCATCCTGCAGGCATCCGCCACTGCAGCACACAACTGCGCAGCACGCAATTGATAGCAGAACTCGAGCCTGCTGCCTTAGTGTTGGGCGTCATCAGCTTACAAAAACTAGACTGACCCTTACAGCGGCTGCAACTTTCGATGCACACAGCATTCAAGCTTGAGGTCACCCCAACCTCAGCAGTCAGGCAGCCAGATGCAGCTGGAAATGCTGCCCCCCGTACACAGCTCTCCCAATGAGCCATCAAGGCGGGTCAGGCAGCTCTCCCACCCAGTTCACCCTCCAGCTCACAGCTTTGAGAGTTACATGGTGGGGATTTACTCGGAATGCATGGGCGCCACGCAGCCGGCACGTTCTTACATGGCATGCAGGGCACTTCAATGCGACAGCTCACATCATCATCACCAGCAGGTTGGGGGGCCTGCTGCTGGGCTGTCACGCGCTGAGCTCGCTGCCTCGCCTCGTCTATCTCGATCTCTAAATCATCGTCGTCCTCCTGCTGTGGGTCTTGCTGCTGCTGCTGGTGCAGCTGCTCTTGCGCCGCTTGCTCAGGCTTAGGCTCGGCCTGAGGACTGCCTGGGGGAGGGCCAGGTGGAGCACCTGCACCCAGTCAGGCGCTCTGTGTAACAAGTGCCAGCCGGGGCCTTCAGATGGACAGGATGCAGTCTGGCGGGGTGCGTGAAACTTGCCTGAGGCTGGCAGTGAGGCAGCTGTCCTCTTGATGGCGGGCTGAGGTTGCTGTTCCAGCTCCTCCCCATACAGCTGCACAGATGCACAGCCAAGAGTCGACATCAACACCAGAACTGCCACTTGCACATTCAACAAGCAGAAGGCCCCCTACCTCAGCATACAATGCAGCCTCGTCCATGACAACTTTTGCTATCACGACATGATGGCTAACATGACCAGATCCTAAGGCTGCTACCAGGCTGCTACCAGGGAACCTCTTGAGGTTCACTGTTATTTATTGCCTTGGAAATCTGAATGCAGGTAGCAGGAAAATACGCCTCGCCCCATGGATGTCTGGATCTATCGATGGTCCCTTACTCCCTATGAGAGAACAGCTACCCGGGAAATTGCTGTTTTTCCATCTACAGATAGGCCTAGGTCACTCATGCACCATTGTTGGAGCCACGATCCCTGATCATGACCAGCCTTCGGGGACTTTGTCACCGGCTTCACACCCAGTCACGATGCCAGCATGTGCCCCACTTGTGCAAGCCCTTTCTCTTTGGCTGGAATGGGCCCTCCTGGCACTGTGTGTCAGAGGACAGACAGCAGAGCATTGTCTGCAGCTGTGAGCCTCAGCTGGCTGGCATTCCAGCAACTCCAGCAATTGAAGATGCCACGCCTGATGAAAATGTCACAGATCAGGAGGGTCTGCAGCGCAGGGAGATTGAGAGGCTCCTCAGTGTCCTCCCTGCAGACCTTCAACTAGCGATCGTCAGCACAGGCAGCCTGTGGCAGGTGTGTGCATTGATCTGCACAGATGAAAGACCTGGTGCCACATGTGGCCATCACCTTCGAGTGCACAGCCTCACATATGACCCTACAGCAGGCCCTTTACATGTGCCTGTCCATCCCCGCTCATCCTTGTGTTGCGCTGTGGCGCAGCAAACTGCACTCAACGTTCTGCCTTTGGCTCCTTCCCATACATGCTGTGCGCTGCAGCTGGTGCGGCGGATCTCAAGCAATGTCCTGCCTTCACCCCCTGCTGACCCATTTGTTGTGCGGTGCAGCTCGTTGAAGTAGTCATGGATCTGGGCAGGCCCCCGCTTGCCAGGTTTCCCAGCGGCGATGCTTTGCTGAGGGAGGCACCCATGAGCAGAGAGGAGCTGGAGGCTGTGCTTGCCCAGGTAAGGACTGGAATGCTGTCGTATCAGCCTTTCCAAGAGACTGGCCAGCAGCTGGGGAGCCTGCGAAGCCGACTGAACTGACTGAAATTGTTTGACGGCCGCTTGATTGTGGACATGTTCAGAAGTGTTGGCCTGGTGACTGTTTGAAGGGCTGAGGGCTGTGCCTGCCCAGTTGAAGGCAGGGCTGCAGCAGCTACCCAGCAGAGCAGAGTGATGCGCACCACCTGGACTGGCAGCCTCCTTGTGAGCAGCAGCATGTCGCCTACCATGCAGTTTGCTGCTGGGATGCCAGTTGCAGCTAATGACGAGGTGTGGCCTGCACCCAGGTGCAGTTTTTGCCCTTGGCAGCCTCCCTGCCCTGTGGCGGTGCAGGTGACGGCCTTTGGCGGAGACAGGCGGGCAGGCATCGACCGCACTCTGCACCGCATCAGCGCAATCATCAATCGAGACGGCGATGTGGTGGGCCTGACGTGTCGCGTGGGGCGCACCATCCCAGGTGAGGCTCTACTGGCCCTCATGTGAAGTCATGCAGTAGCCGGAACATGTTGTGAAAGTCCATGGCACACAGTGCAGGTGCAGCTACAGCCCTGCTTGAAATGCTGCGGCCAGGCTTGCAAGATGCCACGTGGTGTGCACTGCCTCAGGTGAAGTTGACTCCCTCTGAAGGATGCAGCAGCTGGGGCCCACAAAAGCCCTGTGGGGGGATCTGAAGCTAGAGAAGCCTACATAACGTGCACTGGAACACCTGCACCCTTCTTGATGGCGGCCACAGTCATTGCTGTAGAAAGGCTGCACAGGGCCCTATCATGCCGTCAGGCGGCTGAGAGACTACACCGAGCCCCATGCTACTGCTGAGTGAAGCGCTCTTGCCCCGCTGGCGCAGCTGATCATGTGTTCGTCTGTTTATCAGGCAGTGCAGACATGGCCATTGACCTGG
This sequence comes from Asterochloris erici, assembly GCA_019693375.1. Classification (NCBI taxonomy): domain Eukaryota; kingdom Viridiplantae; phylum Chlorophyta; class Trebouxiophyceae; order Trebouxiales; family Trebouxiaceae; genus Asterochloris; species Asterochloris erici. Next base: position 52,503 of record JAAMXJ010000311.1, on the reverse strand, counting down.
CCGCTGAAGGCAGATCTCTCCTGATGCTTGGACGTCCAGGCGTTGGAAAGACCACAGCTATCAGGGAGCTCAGCAGGTTGGTGCACAGCGCCTTCTTCAGCTGCTTCAGCATGCAGGCCTATCTCTCATGCACAGCTGATCACTTGCTGCACTGGTCTGGCCTGCCTGAGCAGCCCCACCTGCAGAGATCCCTTGCTACACAGATGCACCAGTCCCTGGGAGCCCTGACAGCACCTGCGCCCCAAGCGCTCTGCTTGCTTGGATGATGCCTGTAATGTCTGTCTGGGGGGGTCTGCAGGATGCTGGCAGATGACCTGGGCAAGCGGGTCGTAATCGTGGACACCTCCAACGAGATTGGGGGTGATGGGGACGTGCCACACCCCGGCATTGGTGCAGCACGGCGGATGCAGGTGGGCTGTCCCCGTCGGCCCTGAATCCCCAGTCATCACTCGATCATGCATCCTGTGCCTGCCTGCTGCCAGCAATCCAGGCCGATGTTGCTGACGTGCAGGCTCACAGTCATTCCTGCTGCAGGTACCGCACCCCGAGTTGCAGCACAACATCATGATTGAGGCAGTGGAGAACCACATGCCGGTGAGGCTGTGTTGCCTGCTCCACTCAATCAAGGTCTCAGTAGGCTGCGCAGTTGCCAAGCAGGAGGACGAGAGCGGTGCTGACAGAGGCCCCTTCCTGCATCACAATCTGCATGTGCTCCATGGACCACCCTGCGGGCTTGGACGTCGTGGCTGTGCAGGTCACCGGAACTGTCAGCATGTGCTGTTCTCGTCCTGCAGGAGGTCATTGTGATCGACGAGATTGGCACCGAGGCCGAGTGCCTGGCTGCTCGCACCATCGCCCAGCGGGGTGTGCAGCTGATCGCCACAGCCCACGGCCAGGAGCTGGCCAACGTCATCCAGAACCCTTCTCTGCAGGACCTGCTGGGAGGGGTGCAGAAGTGAGCACCACAGAACCCGCTGTGCGCCATGCCAGCAGCACCAGCAGGCTGCCTCCAGGGCCTGCCTGCCCGGCTGTGGTGATCAATCTGAGAGGTTGTGGGGTAGCAGGTGTTTCCACACGCTGTGGCACCCTTAAGGGCTGCCACAAACCTCAACTTCGCATGCTGCATCTCCAGTGTGCCATGCTCAGACGCGAGCTCCCTGCAGCAAACAGCGATTGTAACGGTTTGAGCACCTCTGCCAACTTGCTGCAGCTTGCTTCATGCCCGCTGACACTGTGGCGTCCAACCAACTCCGCACCGACCCTGCATCGCGATGCGTGGCTGCTGCAGCCATTGGCCTCGCGCCTCAGCCACTGTGGGGCAGCCTGCAGCCTCTCCCACTGACCGTGCAGCATTGACCAACCCTGCACCACACCTGCAGCGTGACCTTGGGGGATGACGAGGCCCGCAGGCGGGGCGCCCAGAAGACGGTGCGGGAGAGGGGGTCCGCCCCCACATTCACAGCCTGCATTGAGATGCTGGAGCTGCAGCGCTGGCGGGTGCACTCTGACGTGGCCCCTGCGGTGGACCGTCTGCTCCAGGGTGGGTCCCACAAGCTTGGATTGTATGCATGTCTCAAGGGTGTCAGGCTGCAGGGGGAGCCAAGAGGCATTAACTGCCCAGACTGTGCGCTGGGCTGCTGCATGATAATCTTGGGTGGCAGGCCTGTTAACTTGGCAGAGCCATTGAGTAGCTCTTCTTCACAGTTGTCATGCCAGCTCTGGTCCCAACTGCAATGGGTGATGCATGGACTAAGATGCCTCAGCATCTTGAGCATTGCACTTCTCTCAGCTGCATGAGCGGGCACTGCTTTGGAGGTGCATTGGCCACATGCGGCACCAGCAGACTGTACGACAAATGCAACCTTATCAGAGAATCTTTTGACACCAGCCTAGCCTGCTGGATAGCCAGTCTGGCAGTCGCTTGCCAATGGCCAGCTTGACCCTCTGCAGGCAGGGACCCTGCAGCGGAGGTGCGCTTCCGCGATGCCTCTGGCAAGGTCTGCACCGTGCCCGACACCCCGGCAGACACTGCCTCAGATGCCGCCACCAGGGCCTCAGGCACTGCCCAGCCACTGGACAGGCTCAAAGCCCTCAACAGGCGGCAGCACCGCGCTGCAGAGCAGCGGGCGTCCCTCAAACCTAGAGTGGCTGGCTCCAAGCGCTCCGCAGAGGGCAGCAGCGACACCGACCCCGTTTTTGCTGCCCAGGCAGCGTCAGCCTTGGGCTGGAGATCTGGAGACAGCGACCGCCAGACTGGCAGCAGGCAGCTCGATGCAGGTGCCCTGCCCTCACCTGACGACCAGGCAGGCGCTGCTGCATCCCAGCCAGGCTCTGACAGGGAGACAGCTGCCCTCAAGGTGGGCTGCTGTGGCCGCACGTTGACATGTGCCTGACATGCTGCTGTGGGGGCAGGCTGTGGCCTGCCTCCTGACTCCTGCCCACCTCTGAAGGCAAAGCAAGTCTGCCTGAGGGGCAAGGTCCATGTTTGGCAGGCAATGTCCTGTACCTTCTGCAATCATCAGTCCCAATATGGCTGCAGGTGTACTCTTATGGCCTGGACGTCCAGCAGGTGCAGCGCACCATCAAGAAACTGCGGCAGCGCGACAGCGTCGAACTCATCTCTCATCTGCCGGTGAGCAAATGTAGCCGCAGAGGACCCCTGCCGGACGCACCCACCTGGACAGATGCACAAGATCACCACGAGTTCTTGCCTACTGTTCCTGAGCATCCAGCACGGCACCATCTCCACTGGGTTCAGGGGTTTGCCTCTCATGCAGCAGCACCCTGTGTGCCTGCTGTGTCATAGGTGGGGCACTGCATCAGCATGTCGGCCCTTGTCACAGCATCATGTCACTGTTCTCCCTGAAGCAGCAGCCCCATGTATCTGCTGGCCCTGACGACATGACTCCTTCAGCTTGACATGATGCTGAGAGGTCTGGCCGGAGGCAGCAGATCAGAGCCCTGTGCGTCCAGAGTGCCTCCGCTGCTGCTGCTTGCTCTGCCATCGCGCCAGCTGTGGCACTGTGGGATCTCTGCAGCCCCCCACTGTTGGTTCCTCCAACCCCCTCTGTGCTGCTACAGGACTCTGATGCAGTGCTGGCGCTGAGGAGCAAGGTGAAGTCGGGGGGGTGGCTGCGACTTGCTGCCAAGCATGCGGGCGTCCCCGTGTTCAGCGTGAAGCGGGGGGATCAGCTTGAGAACGCCCTGCGCACTTTGCTGGGCATCTACCCAGCACCTGGCGGGGCAGTGCTGCGCCCATCTGCACAACAAGACACCACTGATAACGCATCTACTGAGGCTCTCCTGGACATCCACTCCACCTCCAGAGCTGCCTCAGGTGGGCGTAACCCTGTGGTCTTGCCTGGCAGCCTGTCAGGTTCACATGTCATGCTCAGATGCTGCATTGCTGCCATTTCACCCTGAGCTGAGGAACGCCTGCTTGCCAAGCAGCCTGTCAGCTTCACATGTGATGCTCAGCTGCATCTTTGGATGCCCTGCATGCATGTCTTCAGTAACTGCAGCTGCTGACTGCAGCTAGCTCTGCTGCAGCGGATGACATTGGCGTCACTGCTTTGCGCGAGGCTCCGCCGCCCCAGGCAAGGCAGTACGGGGGCGTCACATCCCAATGGGAAGCTGAGAGCCACAGCGAGGCGCTGGAGGAAGCACGCATAGCTGTCGAGAGCATTGTGCTCCCCAGACAGCAGCCAATTGAGCTGATGCCCAGGGCAGAGGATGTTGTGGAAGCTCAGGTGTGGTACCAACACTGACATGGCATGCTGGTTTGGCAGAAACCACATACTAAACATGTTTTGAGAAGGCATCACAACTCAGCAGCAGGCTGAGTTGCGGGGTGGTCATCTCTTCGGCATGGCATGCCCAGCTCGCTGCATGTGCAATTGCTGCATGCAGTCTCCTAGGTGCAAGGTGTCTGCGGTGTCAATGACGTCGATTGGCAGCTGGAGCGAATGACATGCCATGCGTGCTGTCCCCATCTTGCAGGACCATTTTGTGAGAGAGACATACTTGCTGGACTGTGAGCTTGTTGGACGGGACCTCAACAAACGCCTCCGTATTCTGCCCACGCAGCTGGCAGCAGAGCTGGCTGGCAGTTTAGATAATTTGGATTTCATTGAGCAGACAGGGGCACCATGAGCTTGAGGAGCTTTAGCTGTGCACAGTTTTGCGATCACCATTGTTCTGGTCATGTATTCTTTGGTATTGCCTTCTAACACTCTGACATCTTGAGGTGACTGGCCCCTTTTCCAGAATATGCTACTGCAAATGAAATCTTGAAATGGATGATTAGTGATCATTACAGCCCCTGAGCCTGCAGCTGGGCCTGCACGTCCTGCTCAGCCCTGGCTTCCAGCACCTTGCGCAGCTGGCGCCCCAGGGAGGCAGCCAGCGGCGGCGGCACGGCGTTGCCAATCTGCCTGTGCTTGTTGTGCACGTTGCCCCAGAACCGGAAATCGTCTGGGAAACCCTGCAGCCAGCCAGCTCATCACGTCCGCCTCACTGCACAACACTGAGGATGTACAGGGCGTGCAGCAGCTGCTGCTGGTCATGGTGGCAAACGCTTGGACAGTCCAGGCCCTGCAGGCTGTCCCTCACATGCATGATGTTGCAGGCAGGCCACTCAGTGCACAGCATGCTCACCTGCGCGCGCGCACACTCCCGCACACTGACGATGCGGTCCTGCTCTGGGTGGAACACCTGCCCAACCTTGCCCATGGGCTGCAGTCCAGCAGTGCAGAGGTAAGCGGACTGTGGTGCAACTGATGGCAACATTAGATGTAGCCCAAGGGCTGCAGCTGAAAGCGCTGAGGCACATAGCTTTCCCTGAAAGCTGCTGCTGAAGCTTGACATGCTTCAGGCCTGGGTGATGCTCCAGCAAGACCACTCAGCCTGGTGGTGTTGGGGTTAGATGTGTGCGTCCCAGCACATCAGAGGCGTACGGCGCAGTTCCAGCTGAGGATGTGCACCGCGCGAGATCCGCCCTGTGACCCACCTGGGGATCAGTCGTGGAGGTGGGGAAGTGCCCGTTCCAGTCCAGCCGCCCAAACAGGCCCCGCCAGCCGTTGTGCCTGTCTGCCGTGTTGGGTAGGCACCACGGTACCAGAGGTTGACCCTGCACAGACACAATACAACCTCGTTGACAGCTCTGGTGAGTCGTAGACCTTCTTGTGCCACACTTTGCAGCAGCAAGGGCACCCATTGCGTGTCCTGCGCTGAAGCCGGCTGCCCAAGAGCTGCACACCAGTCACTTCATGGAGGCCCCTTGTGCAGCCACGGCAGGGACAACATTGTCACAGAGTCTGGGGGAATCTGACTTTGGGTCTTGTCAGGGCCTTTGCTGGTGACAACATGCCCAGTCCTGGCAAACCCTGTGGTGTTCCCCTTGACAGGCAGCTACTGCGACGCAGGCAACAGAGCCAGCTGTGGCTGCGGCGGCGGGCTGGCAGTTGCTGTGTCAACCACACAGCACACCTTGAACAGGGTTTTCTCAGGGTCTGCCTTCACCAGCTCCTCCAGGCAGCGCCAATCTGCCCCCGGCGTGTTCTTGGGGATGTTACGGCAGCGCTCCAGATTCAGGTCATTCATCATCTTGCTGATGTGGTCGTGCAGCACATCGCAGTCGCCCCGAATGCACAGCTGGAACTCTGAGACGGCTGGACCTGCAGGGCACATCCACCTGCGTTGCCAATAGTTCTGCATGGGGAGTCAGCATTGCGCAGTCTGCAGGGTTGGACCATCAACGACAGCAATCAGTGTGCCGCCAGCCAGGTTTGGCAAGGCGTGGGCACTGGACTCAGGGTGCAGCCCGGCGGGCATGGCATCTGGCCTGCATGAGGTAGCCAGAGGGACCAGCCGTTCACGGCCCTCACTGGTGCAGCTGCACTGATCACTCTGCCTCAGTGCAGCAAGAACACTGCACAGCTGCGCAGAGTTGCTGTGCAAGCTGATGCTGTCGTCCCTTGCACTGCTGGTGCTACATCGAGACAGCGCGCAGCAGCGAGGCCTGCTCAGCTCACCACTGTACTGCATCTCCTCCTGGTCATGCCCGTTGCCAATGACGGGCAGGTCCCCGATCACGTCCCGCACCGTCACCGTGCGCAGCGGCGCTCCCACGTCCAGGGGCACCGCAGTGTACTGCAGACAGAGGCCCATGCTGTACAGTACTGCAGGGACTCACGCTCCAGAGAAGTGCAAGAAAAGGCTTCCAAAGAACACCAGCGGGCCCACAGATCTGATACCAGCTCTGTCGGTGGCCTAGCAGGCGCACTGCTCTGCACAGGCCGATGAAGCGGCTCACGCACCAGGCACTCAGTGCCTGGTTGGCCTGCTGTCCTACAAGGTGAAGGGGAGCAGGACTGCTGGGCTGCTGGTTGCCACACACATATGGGGCTACTGCAGCCCTCCCACAGCAGTGCAGCTCACCTTGACATTGCCCGGCAGGCTGATGGTCAGCTGGGGCGACCTGAAGACGTGGAGGGGCTTCGGCCACACTGGCAGGTGCTCCCCAGGGGCAGCTGCCCAGATGAAGGTCCGCTTCCGCGACTGGCTCACCCCGAAGTTGCCGGCATTCAAGACGCCAAAGCGCACCTGCACGCGGGGGCAGGCGCAGGTGGCCTCAGGGCTCACGATGTGGGCAACGAGGCCTGATGCAGAGCAAATTGAACCAGGCTGGGCTTTGCTGTCCTGTCATATCTGAAGCTGCCCTCAGCGCAACTGCACCGGCCACCACCTGCCAGCATCAGTGCGTCAGAACCAGGCACTCAATGCAAGCCTGCAGCATTGCAATGCGCAGGCTGCCGGCAGTCCGAAACAGCGCCTCTCCACTAGGACTTCTGCCGCACAGAGACTGCGCAGCATGCTGTGTGAGCGTGAGCGCAGAGGGCCCAACTCCATCTGCGGCACCTCTGTGCAAAGCTCCCTGCTGCAGGCTCCTGGCTCACCAGCCGTGGCCAGGCACTCTTTCAGTCGCCAGGACGGCATGCATTAGTGCAGCGAAACGACCAGCAGCGCTGCCGGCAGCTACCTGGTAGCCCATATCCAGCAGGGAGCGCAGGGTGAGGCGGAAGGTGAAGCTCTTGTTGTGGCTCACAAAGTTGCGCACATTCTCCAGGAGGAAGTAGCGGGGGCGGTAGAAGTCACAGAAGGAGAGGTAGGACATCACCTGCAGCGCAAGAGCAGCACGCCTGGGTGCCGACCCCGCCACGCTGCAGGCTTGTGGGCCCTCCAAGGTCAGCAGCCGGCAGGACAAGGACGCCAGCAGGAGGCCACCTGAGCCTGGTTGACGACTTCAGAGTCAGCACTGTTGCTGCAAACAGTGCCAGCTCACGGCTGGGAAGCCAGGCTGCTGAGCCCACAGCAGACACGCCTGGCAGGCCGTCATGCACAGGTGTTTCAGATGCTGCAGCCCACCATGGAGTTCTGCACCATGGACCAGTTGCCCTTGTTGAATCGGTTCATGCCCGAGTAGCCCTGGCACGGGGGCCCCCCGCACAGGAACTCGACCTCGCCAGGGGCAGGCAGCCCAGCCACCTGGTCGGAAGGCAGCTTTGCAGCCTGCTCCTCCGCCTGCACAGCAGGCCACTCGAGTCGTCAGGGTCCCAGGGAAGGCAGCCCTGCCACATGGTCAGCAGGCAGCCTCCCAGCTTGCTCCTCCGCCAGCTCAGCTGGTCTCCTGATGAGCGGTCAGGCAAGCAGCATGTGGCTGCTTCTGGGTGGCGAAGGCCTTTCTGGTCGCGAAGCAAGACAGTGGCAGAGCCATGAGTACCTCGGGTGCTGCAGCCTACAGCCCCCTGATGCAGCTATGAGGCTCTGCGGCCATGAAGCTAGGTTGACTGCGCCATCTGTGCCTCGCCCTAGCGGCAGCATCTTCATGTGCCGGCCAACACTCTTGTAATGCCACGCCCTCGAAATGCTTGCCTCTTTGGAGGCCAGGCAGATGTCCTGCCTTCCCGCCTTGGCCATGGCCGCCGCCAGGATGACGTTGCAGTTGTTGCACATCACCAGCGCCTCTGGATGGTTCAGCTTGAAAGCCTCTGCAGGCAGCAGTCAGCTGTCACCAGCTGGCCAGCTACCTTGGGCTGACATGGTCACGAGCTGAGGCTGCCAAGAACAGTGTCTGTGTGCTGTAGCAGAGGCAGTCAGCGCAGTGATGGTCCCTGCAGCATTGCATGCTGGCAGACCCTGCAACAGGCAATAGCACACATGGCCGCATGTGCAAGCTGAGCAGGCACCATGACCTCATGTGCCACTGCAGCAGGCGGCGGTGCACAGCAACAGATGTGATTGGAGCAGTCATTGGCGGCTCACCTGCGGCTGGGTGCTCGTACTCCACAGCCCACTTGCAGATGGCTGCACCCGCCTGTTGGAAGCCCTCGGACAGGCCGCCGCACCCAGCAAAGATGTCCATCGTGCGCAGAGCAATGCCATCATCCACAGCATGCGCCCTGCAGTTGGTGACAGGCAGATCGCAGGCTTGATGCCATTACAGGGGGTCAGCCCACAGCTACATGCAGGTTTCTGGTGAGCAGGCATCATGTGGACGCTGCCAATGTCGGTCAAGCTCAGCCTCTGGCGCACTATCCCAGCTGGGCGCCAATTGCTGCTACTGCAGCTATACACTGCTAACCCTGTGAGGGGAGCCCCTTGTCAACTCAGCCTCACCTGCCACCATCCTTGGCGCTTCCTGCCGAGGCCGCCACATCAGCTGCGGCCCTGCCCTTGCCTGCACCTGCTGCAGCCTTGCCCTTGCCAGCATCAGGTGCAGCAGCCTGGCCCTTGCCCTGCAGGCAGGTGGCACGGCCTGAAGCACCTCTGTGGGCTGCTCTGCGCGACCTGCGCAGCAGGAGACATCGTGCACGGCCTCAGGCTGCAGTGTGACCCCTTGGGTGCTGAGGCATGTGGACAGCCCTGGAGAGCTGCTCCTGGCGGACCTTGGCAGCAGCATAGTGCACAGGTGGTGCACCCCTGATGCCGTCCCCTGCCTCCTCAAGCTCCCCCTTCTCAGCATCATACTTTCGGGTGCAGAAGAAGGTGTCCTGGCCTGCACTGGACGTGCCAGCTGTCAGCCCACAGCGAAAGGGGATGTGCTCTGCAGTGGGTGGCACGGCACCCCCTTCAAGGCAGGCGAAGACGAGAGCCTAGACAGGCCTCAGGCAGACCCTCAAGGCCTGCACCCAGGTCCCAGGCTAGTTGGAGAACGGCTTGCTGCCAAGGGTCCAGAAGAGTGCACGGCAGACAACACAACTCCAGACCAGCCCAGAGATGCTGACAGCCCTTTTATGATTACTGTAGGGCAGCTAGCAGCAATCCACGCCCCCAGCCCCTTGAAGGCGCTGGCTGTTGCAATCATCATCTGGCAGCAGCTCGCAGCAGAGCACAACACTCAGCAGCCCATCAAAGGCGCTGGCAGTGATGACTCGCCGTGCAGCAGCAGCTCGCTGCCCCCACAGCCTGTGACTCGCTACCACCATGCAGCAGCAGCAACATGTCACATGGAATCTGGGACCCACCAGACGTGCTGGCAGCGGCCACCACAATGCAGCGCAAGATGTGTCTAAGGATGTGCATGGCAGTCAGTAGGAGGGCAGGAAACCAGGAGCAACACCTATCACAGAGACTGGCAGCGGCGACCACAGGCTACAGCTGCGCTCGAAGCCCAAACAAGGAGCTGGCAGCTGCAGCCACCATGTGGCAGCAGGTGAAGCTGATGACATTGAGCCCAAGACCCACCACAGTCGCTGGCAGCAGCGACCACTGTGCAGCGCCCGATGAGGTCGTCCACGTCCAGGGTCTCCGTCTGGGTGCTGCTGTACACCTCTCGGAAGCCGGCGCGGTAGGCCTGGTCGCGGCTGATGTCCTCGGGGCGGTAGTAGCGCTGCAGGGTGACCCTGGTGGGGGCCCTGCCCTGCACACAATGGGGCCAGCCCCTGGCTTGTGCATGGGCAGCACCTGCAGCCTTATTTCACGCAGTAAGGGGGTATCTGTGCCTGGGGCTCTGATCCTGCGCATGAGTGGGCCCAACCTGCCCTATGCCTGGGCAGCACCTGCAGCCGTGCCAAACAAAGGAGAGGGGCACCTCTACCACTGGCTCATGCAATGGCGGCACTTGCAGCTCAGGCCTGCACACGTCAGGCGCTTTTGCCTGAGGCTTATGCACGGGCAGCACTTCCAGCCTTGGCCTGCACAGCAGTGTGCCTGCAGGGTGACCTTGCTGGGACCAAGTAGGAGGCAGCTTCCCTTAGGGAGGCAGCCACACCGTCAGAGAGCATTTGTTGAGCTGCACAGCAGTGCTCAGCTGCACAGGAGGCTTGGACAGCACAGCAGGAGAGTTGCCTGCAAGAGCACCAGCCTCAACAGGCGAGATCAGCTTTGCCTTGGTTAGATGCATGGCAAGCAACTGCCAAGGCAAGCGCAGCGGAGCACACCGCCCCAGAAATCTTGGCATCTTTGCAATAGATGTCCTTGCAGAAGCCTCAGTCATCTCCATTGCAAAGATAGAGATTCGGCAGTCAGTCCTCAGAGCAGCGGCTGTCTGGGCAGCCAGATGTTCCAGTGGCCCGATGCTGATATTGCCTGCCAAGACGTGATGCAGTGCAGCTCATGAAATGCTGCAACATAAAGAAATCTCACCTGCTTACTGGCCTTCCTGTTGGCTGCAGCGCCAAATTTGAAAATCTTGCCAATGCCATAGGCGCGCAAGCCCAGGTTGCCGCCACCCTGCACGCAGATGGCTGACTCAAGGCAAAGCAAGGCTGCCGGATTTTGCATGCCAGGATTGTGACATTCGTTTTGCCTCGTTGAGGTGCTGACGCATCCACTGTCAGCAGTGCTCTGCTGCAGCATGGATGAGTACTGTGGCACCCACCAAGCGTGTTATGATCCTGCTAGGGACCATGCATGCATACAGTCAGACCCCAACCTCATGCACCAGACTGCATGTTCAGCTCGCAGAGTGACACCTTGGCAGTGTGGTCCCCAGCAGAGCGTCCTCCAGAGCTGTCTCCGAGGCAATGGGTGCATGCAGCTGGACACCCGAGCAGCTGGCCATAGCACTGCATGTACATAGAAAACCTGCGGTCGCTCTTCATGAGCACCTTGTGGAAGCGTCCCTTGGAGGCGTAATCCGGGATCGCATTTTCCACGGCGTCAGATCCGTCCACAGCATCAAACACATCTGGGTGCACGTACACATCGTCCCCTACATGGTACTCTGTGCCATCCTTGGTGAGCACGCCGTCCTGGGATAGGCTGGTGCCCTTCTGCACCTCCTGGGCGCCCTGCATGAACAGTGGCTGCTGAGCTCAGTGCCTGAGAACAATGGCCACTGCTGCCTACCCTGCCCATCAACTGGCCCACAATTGATTTGTGCAGCTGAAAGAAAGAGTTGACGCCCAAGCACTGCAGCCCTCACTGTAAGAAAGGCTGCAGCTCACACTTTGCCCCAGCTGTCCTGTCACACAGCTGTACAAGCAAGCTGTGGGCCAGACTTGATGTGGAGGTGGCAGCGCCACAGCACACGTCCCCTGTCTGTCACATGGCTGCAGGTCACAGGGCGCCAACAGCCACAGCAGTCGCCTTCGGCCGGCCACTCAGCTACAGCTGCATCTGCAGTGCAGCAGCTGCATTGCACCAGCCCCGTGCCTGGTCCCCAGCTGCATCGTCTAGGGTATCGTCAGCCACAGCACCTTCTGCCTGCCACCCAGCTGCAGGTCACATGCCCCACTACTGACAGCAGGGCACACACCTTCTGGCGGGTGCCCAGCTGCAGATCCTTGGGCGCCTCGCAGAACATGCCCTCCTCGGGCAGGTACAGGCTGCGCCAGAACAGCTCCGGCTGGCGCCCCTCCGCAGCAGCCGCTTTGTTGCGCTGGCGCCGCAACTCATCTGCAGCGTACTGCTGCATGCGCTCCTGCAGGCTCCAGGGACGCTGCATGCGCTCTGCGCTGCAGGCGGCCTGGATGTTCTGCACCGGCCTGCACGCAGCGCTTGTGTGCAGTCTGCGGGGGTGATCAGCAGAGCAGGCTCCTGAGGCACTGCATGAGCTCTGCAATGCATGCAGCCAGGCGCAATCTGCCGATAGATGGCAAATCTCTCACTCCCTGCACAGGCTTCCAGGAGGCTGCAGGCAAAGCACATGTCCTGCACTGCCACGCAGCCAGCGACAAGTGTCCAAGCATGCCTCTGTGCCCTCCCTAGACTGACACAGAGCATCGAGTGAGGGGCACAACAGCCCAGATCTCGCCATCACCATGGCAGCGGTGCACACAGGCCTGGACACCATCTGGCGCACAGGCGGCGCCGCCCACCTTGTCATCAGCCGGCTGGTCAGGAACAGCTCGTCATCAGCCGCTGCATCCCCCAGCACTGTCTCTGCGCCACGTGCTAGGGAGCGCACCTGCATCTCCTTTGCACCTGCAGGGGCGTGCAACTGCGCCTCAACAAAGGTCGGTGCAAGAGCTACATTACACACAGGGAGGTGGTCTAGCTTGTCCTGCGCACATACATTCGCAGACATCCTTGCCTGGACAGCAGCCGGTCCCGGTGGTCGCTCAGGAAAGGGTGCTGATACTGAGCCAGGCTTCACGCCAACACATAGCCTGGTCAGGTTACGCCACCTGTGGCCTCTGTCAATGCATGCAGTTGACCTGTGCTGGTCTGCCACAGGGCCTGCGGTGGTCCAGAGGCGACAGAAATCACTTGAGCAGCAAGACGTTTGCCAAGCACATGGCCCCACCTGTGCAGGTGGGGCACAGGGCACCTTGCAACCACTTGATCAGCAGTAAGGCGCCACTCCAATTCCACACCTGTACTTGTCTGCCACAGTGCCTGCAGCAGGCCCAATGCACCCGTGTCCTCAGCGGCCTCGCTGTCGTCCTCGGAAGCCACCTCAATGACATCTCCAACAGTGATGGTGGCCTCGCCCACCTTCACCGCCCTGCAGCAGCACAGATGCCAACTGGGCAAGCCTGATGTGGCACAGGCATTGAAGCTGACAGCCAGGCACCATTCACTAAAGGGTGTGCCAGGCCAGCAGGCAGATGCCGAGGCGGAAGCTGATGGCAGCTAGAGCGTGGCTGTACCACAGTCCACATATGACTGCCTGGCACACAGTCTCTGAGGGCAGACCTTGCACCAGACATGTCTGGCTGACCTCACCAGCTGCCACCCTGCCTCACCTGTACATCTGCCTGCCACCAACCGTGGCATCGCTGCTGCCCACCCAGGCAGCGCTCTGCTGCTTGGTGGCAGCCTTAGCAGCCCGCTTCTTGGGCGCAGCAGGCTCTGCCAGAGCAAACTCCTCCGCGGCGTCGTCGTCCTCATCGTTCAAATCTTCTGCCACTGGCGCGGCTGATGGTGGTGCAGCAGGGACACTGCTGCCCTCTGCTGCCGGTGCATCAGCAACTGCTGCCTCCCCACCAGTGGCACCTGACAGGCAACAGCAGTTGCACGTGAGGCAACCATACTGCTGTCCAGCTCCTTTGCCATGGGGGCGACCATCACTCTCAGCCAGCAAGGTGCAGCAGCAGGGGCACCGGTTCTCTTGATTGTGTGTTGAGGCAGGAGGCCCGCCGGCAGGGGCTGGGTGTGGCGGTTATGTCTGCTGCCGATGCATCAGCGGCTGCTGCAGTTGCCGCCTCAGCAGCGCCGGGCAAGCATGAGCACCCCAGAGTGAGTCCAGGGCTGTGTTCTGAGCATCTGCAAGAGCCCGAGGACAGCAGCAGTGCAAGTCGGTATCTGACATGAGCAGGCAAATGCTTTGGGTGTTTGGACTGACCCACAGGGTTGTTGAAGTAAGACTGCCACACTGCCTTGACCATGGTGGTGGCTGTGGCAGTCATGGGCTTGGAGCGGGAGCCACAGGCGCGGTCCTGCATGTCAGCAGGGGCTTGCTGGGCTACATGTTTCTCCTTGTTCAGTTCGTGGGGCCCGCAGCAGATGCCAGCACAGCATTCCTGCTAGGGTGCGGCAAGCGAAGCAGAGACGCAGCGACAGAACCGGGGTGGCCCACACAAGCACCCAGGCTGCTCCTGCAGGGTCTGTCGCTTGGCATGGTGTCAGGCCAGGCACAATGGATGTTCATGTGCTCATTGAGAGAGTAAGGGGGCTTCAGCGTAACGTAGACCGCCCAGCCAATCTACCAGAGGCTGCACCTTTAAAGGTCTCCCACTGCCATGTCTATGCAAGCACCCCAGACTGCAGGGTTTGACAACCACGGCAGTACTGCCACCAGATGTTTTGGCAGCAGCTGTGCAGCCAGGCACGCACCTTCATGGGATTCCTGTTGACCCCCTTGACCCTGACAGCCTTCTTGAGCGTAGTGTACAGCTTGCTGTGGCGGCGAGCCTCCATGGCCGTCTTCAGGCTGCCTACAAAGGCGCTCTGCGAGATGACCTTGTTGGGGAAAAGCTTTAGCTGGCTGACAATGATTGCCCCATGCACCACTACAAAGCGCTCCACAGCCTTGATCTGCAGGGAGCAGCCGCGTGAGCACTGCAAAATGAAGCCAGGCCATTGGGTCAATGCCATGCTGGCTGAGCTGAAACGAGACAGCAACTGAGCGGCCTTTGCTGGGCAGGCACACATGCTGCAGTGGGCAGCTGCTTTCACAAGCTGGGCAAGATAAGGCCATAAGAGAGTGCAAAGGGTTCCCAGCCCCAAGATGTATGGCAGGCAAGTGGCTTGTGCTGGGCAGGGCATGCTGCCACTGGGCATCCGTATCCACTCACATTCTTGGAAATAAAGACAGGGTCTGTGTTGGGCAGGACCGCCAGCCTCTTGACAACGTCGGCAAAGGACAGCTTGGAGGCACGGGTCTGCAGCAGGGAGTGAGCTTCAGAGCGAGGGCCAGTGGCTATGTGAGCAGATAAGGAAACGGGCAGTTTGCCAGTGGACCAAGCATTTGAAGCAGATGCCAAGCGGTAGGCACATCGTAAGACAGCAGTGCCAGCAGATCAAGGGTTTAGCGGCCCATGTGGGCTGCTTGTGAGCAGCGGGCCATGTCTACCATGCAGCCAGCGCCAGGCAGAGTCATGTTCTTCAGATTGCTGCCATGGCACAAAGCTGAAAGCAGCATCTCATGGCATGGGGGTTGTGGCGCTCTGTCAGCAGGTCAATACTTGGTAGCAGGGTGCCATACCGCTGGCAAAAAGTGCTGTCGTGCAACAAGCAGCAGTACTCAGAGAAGCTGAAGCAGGGTGAGCAGCTGCCATGCAGTTGACAGATGTGATAGCCATAGACGCCCCAAGCCAGACTGACCTCCTGAGACAGCATTTGGATGACTTTGACAGCCAGGCGGGCTGCCTTCAGCACGGTGCTGAACCAGGGGGCGTACTTTGGAAGCGGCCTGCCAAACAGGGAAACAATGTGTTGAATGCAGCATGTCCCCAAGCTTGGCTGCAGCTAAGGTTTGCACCGGTCAAGCATCTCAGAGCAGCAGCATCCAGAAGCTGGCCTAGTACAAAGTGGAGCGGTTGCAAGCATGGTTAGCTGCAGCTGAGAGTTATAGCTGTGAGTTGGGCCCCAGAGCACCAGCAGCTGTGCCCTGCATGCAGCAGAGCCATGCCAGCCCATGCAGGCGTGCACTTCACAGCAGTCCCGGCTCTCACTCTGACATGCGGTACCAGGCCACATCGGTGCGGATCGTTATGTACAGCATGTCGCAGCTGAACTCCACGATCCACTCCTTGATCTGGCTCAAGTACAGGCGCATGCCAGCCTCCGAGCTGCCGCTGGCTCCTGCGGCCCCAGAGGGGCCCGGCCCTGAGCTGCTGCCCCCAGCCTCGGCGCTGCTGCCTCCTGCAAGACAGCATCACGCACTCTCAGGGCTGTGCCACAGCTGCCATTTGATCATGCGGCCGCAACAGGGCCTGCAGCAGAAGCACTGCCGCCAGCCTCGGTACAGCTGGCTCCTGCAGGTAACCTCAGGTCTGTGCAAGTGATGGCCACCTAGTAACAGAGCGCTCTCCCTTCTGGATGTCCATAAGCCAATTCAGATCCTTCTGACACACTCTGGCCCAGACCTTAGCAGATATGCAAGTAGAGCAGCTGCCATGCTGCACATGCCTTGCTTTGTAACATCTACAACAACTCTGGGCAGTGCCCCGCCTGCATCCTGGCGCAGTGCCTATAGGGAGCCAGCATGCAGCACCTGCAACCCATTGACCCCCCC
>JAAMXJ010000311.1:14972-36302 GCA_019693375.1 Asterochloris erici | reverse complement strand
CCCCCACACTCCCTTTGCTATATAACACCCCTACAGCTACCAAACCCTTGCAGCCAAGAGCACATGTACAGGGAGCTGCACATTGCCCACCCCCATCCAGGGAAAGCTGCCAGCATGTCCTGCTAAGCCTGCATGCCAGCACCACAGCTGCTGCACACACAGTCACCATGCTGTATGCTGTGCCCCACCTGCATCACCCAGGGACTGTGCCCCAGCCCACTCCCCATCGTCGTCCACCACCTGCCCCGAGGCATACAGCTCTGTGTCAGGGTCCACCCCGCTCCACATGGGCAGCAGCTCCAGGCTGGCAAAGAAGCCGTCCGCATTGTACACCGCAAAGTTGGTCAGCAGGCGCCGCGGGAGGTACTCAGGGGCCGACTCCACCAGATCATCTTCCATCAGCACCAGCTCATCAATCTCATCGTCCACCTGCATGTGGGCAGGCAGCACTTAGGGCTGGCGCAGCCTCAGCAACCCTGCAGGAATCTAGAGGCTGCCAGAGGTTGTTGCTGAGCAATAGCTCTGCAAACAGTCAACCTGCAGGGGACAGTGACCTAGTCTGTGTAAGTGGAAAAGCTTGGGCTGCCCCTGCTCGTCGTCCAGCTGCAGGCAGCCAGGCAGCGCAGCTGGGCCGCCATTCAGGCGCCCAGAGGTTGCTTCATGCAGCCCCTGCAGTCCAAATGGCAGTGCAACCAAAGTGCTTCCCCTGTCCTCAGCACCAGCTCATCAGTCTCATTGCCCACCTGCAGAGGGGCTGCCAGCACAGCGCACCCTTTGCAGCCGGGCTACTGCACAACAGATGACACCCTGGCTCCTCCACCCTCTGGGTCAGCCTGGTCAAGGGACTGGGGCAGACTGGAGGCAGCCTGCTGACCTTGTCATACTGCAGGGGCTCTGGGTAGTCATCTGCAATTTCGGACTCGCTGATCTTGATGTAGGCCTGCTTGGTGCCACGGTTCTGCCTGCAGCAAGCAGAATTGCAGCTGGTAAGTGCCCCATACTGACTCAAGAGCCTGACCCTGACCCACTTGAGAGTTCATATAGACAGGCTCACTCAGGCAGAAATGAGCAACACAAGCAGCCATGTTGCTATATGACATGCAGGATGTATTCAAAGCCAATGCCTCTGTGACAACTTTGGCTGCAAGCACCTGCTGCTGCGGTTGCCTGACAGTTGCAGACTTCATCTCTGTGTAGGCTCTCAAATGCAGCACGCTGCAGAAACTGCTGGACCCACCTGCCGCCACCCCTGGCCTGCGCAGCATCCAGCTTAGCCTGCATCTGCCTGGCATAGTCTGCATCTGCCTGCATCTGCCTCTCAGCAGCGGTTGCAGGCACAGCAGCCTCCTCAGCATCCTCTGACACATCCCTGATGGTGATGGCGCCTGGATTGCGGTGCAATGCAGCCTTGGCTGAGTGCGCGGCCTGCAGGTTCTCACAGGCATGAGTCGGCCTATCGGAACACTAACAGTGAGCATGAACCTGTGCAGCACAAAACGGGCACGTGGGGATGGATGCACCAGCTAGCGAGCCTTCAACATCTGGGTCAAACCTGACACAGAGTGTGTGATGTGCGTGCAGGTGGCCGGCTTGTAATGCTTGATGGTCGCGCAGGCTGCCCTTGGCTGTCAAGCAAGCGGCAGACATGCATAGCATAGCCTTTTTGATGTGTGGTTCAGGCAACGCGGGGGCGTCGCACAGCAGCCAGACCCACCTCCTGCTTGGGGGCCAATGCAAACCCCGTCTGCTGGAGGTCAAAGAGAGCCTCACCTCCAAGCCAAGACTTGGCGAACATGTGCAGCTTGCAGACTAGCGTACTGCTTCAGGACCACAGCATAACCTGTTGGGCTGGAAGCAACTCTCGACCAAATTGGCATGCAGCTGCCAGGACTACCTCCTGCTTGAGGGCCGACACAAATCCCGTCTGGTTGAAAGCAAAGGGAGCCTTGCCACCAGCCTTGATGTCCACTTTAGCCAACTCCCCAAGCACAAAGTTGCTGGTCAGCAGCAGAGCTTCGCGAGCGTTGGGGTAGCTCTTGGCCACCTGCAGGACCAACAGAGGGTTATGGGTTGGCAGGACAGGGCACTGGTGCAAAGCTTGGCCCGTGCCAGATCAGCACTTGATTGTGGGGCAGCATTAGGGCCTCATGTGCCTCAAATGCCACCGACATCTTTTGGAAGAGCATGGGCAGACTCACAGTGCGCTTGTTTCAGATGCCGCTCGTGCGTCAGGGGCCGCTGGCCATGCAGAACAGCTGTACCTTGAGGACGGACGATGGCAACACTGGCATGCAGCACAGAGTGAGAGGGTGGCCCACCTTGGCACGCGCCAGCCTGGCTATGACCTCGCTGAGTTCAGCGCTGGCATTGCCGCCAAATTTGGGATGCAGGGCATGGTGCACCTCAAATGCCACCTCAGCCTGAAATGGCAGGGCAGTGAACATGCATTCCTGGTTGGAGGAAAGGTGTGTGCACAGTTGCCACAGCAAAGGATGCTTGGTGCATGGCATCAACGGCAGCAGCCTCTGTTAGGGACCAGCACCATGCTAGCCATTTGTGCTGTTACTGGTGCCTCGATAGAGGACACTGTCTGCAGTAACACAGGGGGGGAGCAGCCTTGACACAAGTGCCGTCATGCGCTGCCAAGTGGGCACACCAGATGGAACAGAGGCTCACCTGCTCCGCCATGTGCTGGTAGGTCTTCTTGTAGGCGTTAGAGGGGCGCATACACACATATTCTGCAGCTTCTGTCTTCAGCAGAACCTGCAGCCCAGGACTCTGGATGTGCCAAAGCCCGTGGCTGAGCAGCCTGAGAGTTGCAGCAGGGCGCCAGGGTGGAGAGGGCCGTCAGATGAGCAAGGGTGGACAGCTTCTGCGCAAATCGTGCAAACTCAAACAGCAGCCACGGCACTGAGACAGCCTGCTGGACCCAGCCAGACGTGCGCAGCAGCAGGCCCTACAGGGGAAGCAGCATCTGGGTCTGGACGCTGCGAACTCAATGCCCGGGAGCCTCTACATGGCACATGGCTGCAATGCAATCTGTGTCTTGAGGTAGTGGAATCAGGGGTCATCACCCCCTCAGGCAGTGGATGACCCAAGCATGGGCAAGCCCAGGCAGTGGCATACACTGCATGGCGCTCTCGTAAGTCCTGCTGCTCTAACCTGCAGCGAGTCGCCTGTCAGGTCCAGGTACCAGCCCTTGACAGGCCCCATCTTGGTCACCCTTCTCGCCTTCTCGTTGGCAATGCTGCCAGTTGCTGGGTGCACAACCCCTGCACTCACAGACATCATAGTTTAATGGTGTGCCTCAGGAGTGCCGGCAGCTTATAATGGCAGCTGAAGAAGGAGCCCATTTGGGGTGTCCCAGGTGGAGACATGGCAGGCTTGCAGATGTTTCCATTTATGCTGGTAAGCAGCGAACTGTCAAACCTGACATAAACAGCTCGGTGCTGTTGTAGTCGAGGCTCTGGATTGGGTGCTGTTCTCCAGAGGAGTCAGCCAGCTCGAAGGCAGTCAGCCTGCAAAATGCAGCACAGAGTCTGTGCTGCTCCAGCAGCTGCAGCTTCATGCTTCAAACTGCTGATTTGTACTTCAGACTTGCCCCTGAGGGCGCAGGCCGCATGAAGCTCAATCCCATGCACAAGGTTTGCATTGCAATCCACCTGCGCACTACCGGGCTTTGAAACTCAGCTGCAGCAGTAGTTACCAAAGCGTCGGCTGCTGCATCACATGCTTGAATGGCAAAAACTGCAGGGCAGCCCACCCGATCACCAACTGGCCTTTGCTGTCAGGTGCAGCTATGGCTGCCAGAGCATGTGAGGCTGCAGGCACGTCCTTGAAGGACACAAGTTCAGGACCCCACCTCCGCACCACCTGGCCCTCGCTGTCACCTGCAGCTGTGGCTGCCAGTGCATCTGCCTCGCTGGAGGCTGCAGGCACATCCTTGACAGGCAGGATGCACTCTTCGGACTCCTTCTGGGCTCGCTGCTCCCTGTAGTTGACCCCCTGAGCAGCCTGGCGGCCAGACCCAACTATAGCTGCCGGCTCTGCAGGGGCAGCACCCTCATCAGCAGCTGCTGCTGTGGCGTCGGCAGCCTGGGCATTGCTGCTCTCAGACTTAGGCCTGCCCTTGGCCTTGGTGCTGCGCTTGGCAGCTGAAGCTACGGGCTTGCCACTGGCTGCAGAGGCGTCCACAGGCACGCTGGGCTCTGAGGCAGACGACAGCTTGCGCATGCTAGCTGCCTTGCTTGTTTTGGGCTGGTCTGCAAGGAGATCTGCGGGCTTCTGGGCTGGGTCCTGGGCTGCCGTGGAAGTGCGAGCCGCCTTAGGCTTGCCAGCCTTGCCATTTTGCTTGGCCTTGGCAGATCCTGCTGGGTCAGGGCAGACCTGCATGTCTGCGGGCCGCTTGTTGCCAGTCATCTTGTTTTCTGCAGCAGCAGCAGCACCAATCAGCTGAGCTTCTGCCAGGGCACTATCAACAAGGCCTGGAAGGGTACCCTTCTGCTGCATGGGGTTTGCAGGTGCAGGCTGAGCTTGCAGCGCTGCAAAGGCCCACAGACGTAGATCTGGATGCAGCCCCACCCTTGGCACTGCTGAGGTCTTCCATGATCACGTCTGGATCCGTTGTCCCCTTGCTAGGTACTTTCGTGACTGCTGAAGTGGCCATGCAACTGGCGCTTCTGCACAAGACACGGACCAAGGGCTGATCAGCCTTGCTACACAGACCCAGAGCCCCTGCAAGTTGGCGGGATCGCTGCCTTGTTTGACTTTGAATCAAAAGGCCATCTAACAGTTCAAGGCTTGTCTGATCTCAGCAGTGCGATGCTGAGACTTCAGCGTGCTGTCGGGTGAGTATCGAGGGTGATGCATGACTATGTCACTGCACAGCAGATGCCCTAAATCTTCAATGCATTGGTGATGCAGGTATGTGCGCATCAGGACTGCCCTGCTCCCCCATCAGCACAGTCAGCAGGTGCCTCACCTACCTGGATCTCAAGGTGCCCTTGACCTGCCGAACTGCCTGAAAGGCGCTGCTTCTGCAGGCTACAGCTCCTGAGGCCAGCCTGTGGGGCTACAGCACATCAGGCGCAGACGACAGGAGCGCAGGCGGTGTCCACCCTCACCTGCCTGGTGAGCTCCCTTCAGAGCTTGCTGGGGTTGAAGTCTTGGTGCCAATCTGGCTTCTCTTTGCTCCGGACAACAGCTGTGCCCTGGCCTTTGCAGACAAACAGAAGACTTCAGACTTCACACGCCAGCATGAGGAGCCCACAGGGTCGCAGAAGACAGCAGATAAGGCTGCCGGCCACAAAGGCGAGGATGTCGATCGGAGGGTTGCCCCTGCACAGGACCAGGGTGAAGGCGACTCCAATGTCCCACAGGGCAGCACTGGCAAAAAGCCAAAGAAGGACCACATCCCTGGTGTGGACATAGGCAGCGGGCAGAGCCCTGACTGAGGGGTAGCGGTCCAGCGGACTTGCTCCACTCTGCGGTCTAACATGTATTACAGCAGAAAGTCATTTTGGCCTCGTCAAGTCAAGTCACTGGATCTGGATAATCTCTACTTGTGCTGGTCAGTGACAGAACCTGAATTTTGGGAGGCATCACAGCTAGAGATGTTTCTAAGGATCATGCCCAGACCCGTCTGACGACATGTCAACTGCCTGTGCTAGCAAGGTCGAGTCTTCATCCATGTCGTCATCATTGCCTGGCTGGCCATCTCCGCGGCTGTGGCTCCGCTGGAACTTGCGCAGGTAGTAGGAGCTCAGGTGGCGGTCATGGGGCAGGCTTTGGCTCGGCGATCTAAAGTACATATATGGTGTGTAGCGCAGGAAGTTGGCGACCCTGCAGGGCAGTGCATCAGTCAGCAGGCTGGCCAGCACAAAGTCACAGCATTGAGCAACCGCAAGCTTTGGAAAGTTGCTGCAAGCGTCCCGGTGCACGTTGTGGGGCTTGAAACAGCCACTCTTCCTGACCTGGATGTGAATATGTCTGCATACTTCTCGATCTGCCTGGTCATCTGGCTCTTATCATTCAAGCCGGCGCGTGACAGGTAGCCCCACCTCTTACTGAAGATGGCCCCATCAGCCTCCAGCATAGGGCCTGCAGACACCAGCTTTGTAACACAAGTGCTTATAAAAGCTGCGCATCAATGCCAATGCCACTGCTGCAGTGCAGCCAGGCTGTACGCCACACACATGGCCCAGATATGCAAGGGTGCCTCATACATCCTAGCAGGTCCCAAGCAGTGCCTCACAGGCGGTGCAAGCAGGCCGAGCAGCTGCCCCTGTGGAGCCTACCAAGGTGCAGTGTCCGTGAGGCATGGCCATGCAGGAGGGCCAGGCGGGCCTGGGGCCTGGGGAGCAGCGCCCATTGTGGGCCACCAGAGCATAGCAGCTTGCCTTCATGCACACCTGGCATAGCCTCTTGGAGCGCCCAGCAAGCAACAGCAACCCAGAACCATGCACCTATGAGCTCATCCAGCTGTTCCATGATCATGATTAGCTGCGCCACCGTGTTATTGACAGCCTCCTCGTCGTCCATGGTGGCCAAAAGCTGCCGACTGTTAAGCCAGCGCTGGCGTGATAGGCGCAGCTGGTTGAACAGGTCGCCGATGATGTCCTTCTTGTTCATCAGCTCCTGCAGCAGCAACACAGAACTGACCTGTGGCAGCCTGGGGAGCAGGCTGTCCACTTGGTGCAGGCAGTGCACGCAGGCAGTCCTTTATTTCCAGCAACCCCTGCAGCAGCGTGACAGTCACACAGCACTATGCTGCAGCAGCCCAAGCCCCAGGCTGCACATGCGGGTTGAGACAGCTTGATACTCCAGTGGGGCTGTGTGCTCATCATCCCCTGCAGCAGCACAAAGGGATGCTGCCGCTGCTGCAACCTGCGCTGGCGGGGCAAGCTGATGAGTGTTGGGCATGCTGAACAATTTAGCCAGTCTGTCCAGGCATCCAGCCTTGATCCAAGTGAGCTGCAGTAGGCAAGGTGAAGCAACAGCTCACTGATCTCACGGCTCCCCCTTTTGCCTCAGAGGCCTGTGGCTGGGTCAAGTGCAAGCCCCCACCTTGAGCTTGTTCCTGTGCACTCTGCCCTCTGCCAGAGCCTCAATCTCCTCTTCAAGCTCCCGCACTATGAGAGCAGTGCGCCACCTCAACTTCAACTTTGCCAAAGCAGCGTCTGTGTAGATCTGCAGGCACAGGCTACAGGACTCATACACAACCAGTCGGGCAGCAGAGGCAGCCGTAGATAGCTCCAAGGAGCAGCCTTCAAGCTGAACTGGCTCCAGCTTCCTCAGGACAATGGTATGTGGGCCACCCTGGCCATGGTTGAGGTGCTCTGGGTGTCACAGATGGGCCCGGGAGAGCCTGGACCTGTGTGGGGGGGGGCTCTGAACATGCACACCAGGCAGGCACAGATCCCGGGAGGCCCTCATGAGATTGCTGAGACACAGCATATTCACCCCTGTCCGACTGAAGTGCTGAGCTGTCTGTGTTGCCCGTGCACCGGCAACATTGCTGAAGGCAGCCCTAATACAAGGGCCGGCAGTCAAGTGATCGCCCAGATATGTGGTGTCGTCCCCCCTCGGCTCCTGTGGTGTCGTCCCCCCTCGGCTCCTGTGCCCATTTCCAACAGCGCCTTTTCACTGCTGAGCAGAACTGTACCGACCCCAATGTGAAAGCTGCAATGAGCTCTCAAAACTGGCCCCCAGCTCCAGCTCTGCGCTGAACAGGCCTTTTCTGCCCATGATGGTTGCCCCAAGGCCCAGCCGCATGAATGACTGCCTATAGACACAAAGTCATCCCCCTCCAGTATGCCTTGTAGCACTCGCCAGAGCAATAGGCCCCCACAAGGCTCGGCCCCACAAGACCCAGGCACACAATGCCCCCCATGCCATGAGATCGCCGGCAGCAGAGGACATCCTAGCTCACGTGGTCGCCGACATAGAGAATGTCGTCCCCCTCCAGCTCCAGCGCCTTCTCCACCATGCGCGCGCTGCCCCCGCAGAAGAGTCCCCCCTTTTTGGCCACCATGCAGGGGCGCATCAGCCCGTCCTCCGTCACGATCTGGTACAGGCTCATGTTGTAGGTGAAGAAGTCGGGCTTGCGCGCCTGCACGATGACCTGCAGGCCAAGCGAAGGGCAGTGACCTGCAGGCCAAGCGAAGGGCAGCCTCAGGGGCGAGGGCATTCCCGCTCAGCGCAGTTTGCAGTCCCATGCATACTGCCCTGCAGCTAAGCAGCAGAGCCGCATTTCAGCAGACGTTGCACCTGCTGCTTGTCACAGCCGTCAACAAGCCGAGTCTGTCAGAGTGGTCCCTCAGGAGTAGCATTGTGCAGCATTCCCCATGTACAAGGAGAGACCCGCAGCCTGGAAGGACGTGTAGCGACCCCTGGCCACAGGGCCTCCGTGCTGAGGCCCCTTGTGGCAGACATCTCAGTCTGGATTGGCACACACACGGCCGGCAGGTCAGCCCTCGTCTAAGGAAGAGGGAGCCCACCATGTCAAAGAGGTCCCGCCACCGCATGCCTTCTGGCAGGAACCGCTCATATGCAAAGCACATCATCCGGTCTGTGTACCTGCAGACAAAAGCATAGTCTGGAAGCTGCACTGCCTTCAAAGATTGACAGGCGTGCAGCTTCATGCTGCCGACCACTGACGCACAACCACAAGCGGCGTCTCACTCGTAGTCAGAATTGGTTATGAGCATGAGGATCTTGCCCTGCAAGCAGCAGTCCAGCCTTGGCAGCTGTCCAACAGGGGCACAAGATGCTCAGGCAGTCCTGCTGAAGTCTGCTGCTTCCTGCAGTGCCCCTGCCCGTGCATGACATGGCAAACAAGGGGACTGCTGGTCACTTTGACAGCACCGCCTGTGCAGAGCAGAGCAATGGAATGACTGGTCGAAAGAGCTCACTGCCTCCTTCTGATCCAACAGTGTGGCAGCCATGTCCGGATCAAGCTCAACATACCGCTCTGGCTCCTGCAGGAGGTGGCAACGGCTGTGATGCTCACAGGGTCTCAAAAGTGTCAGCCGTACATGCTGGAAGGAGCTCAACCCAATCAGCTCAAACCCCTGGACTGCTCAAGCTTGTGCTCAGCAGAGGCCAGCAGGGGCCTGCACGCTGCAGCTGCAGGCAAAAGCCAGCCCTGAACAGGTCTAGCATGACAGCAGACGTCCAGCACTTGCTTTGGCAAAGCCATCTGGGCCTGCTACAGCTGCATGCACACAGCAGTGCAGCAGGTGACCATGGACACAACCCAACACCTGCTGCTGCGAGCACACATCTGCCGGCAGGGCAGGGGCCTACCTTGATGATCTCGGATTTGAGCTTGCCCTCCACGTGGGTTCTGAACAGCGCCTTCTGCACCAGGCCGTACAGTGCCTGGTAGCTATTGGGGCACACCTGGGCTGGGAGGGAGCCCTGGTCCATCCGGTCCACCATCTGCAGCCAGGATGTGGGTTGAGTGGTGCAAAGAGATGAAAGGGTTGGGCGCTACACTGTGCAGGCAGAAGGAGGCCGTGATGTGGATCAAGTGTGCAGGCTGGCTCCCCTGCACTCATGCGGCAGCCCTGGTTTGGAGCAGAAGGCAGCAGAATGCCAGGCTGCACTGAATTGCAAGAGGGCCAGGGCAGCTGTGGAACATGGGTGCCAGCGGGCACGCAGACCACTGGCAATGCAGCTGCCCGCACGATTCCCTCCGCTCAGCAGGCAGCACGAGGGGAGCAGCCTGTGCCATCAGCAGGCAGTGCGCTGCAGGCTTCCTGGTTAAGCTGGCTCTGCAGCGTGCTTGGTGGCTTGCCTGAGCATACATGACTGCCTCTGAGACAGAGAACAGGGTGTTGAGGAAGTTCCACCGCGACTTGTGCAGGTCCACCAGCTCGCGGCCGTACACGTCTTTGATCTCAGAGGGCGTCATCATGCGCGTGCCATGCATGGCCCGCTTGATGTACCTGCAGGTGACGTGGCAGGGCTGATGCCTCAAGAGACTCTGTTTGCAGACTGCGTGGCAGCATGACGTCTGACGCGCTCTGCCAGCTCTGCTTCACAGACCTGCAGGCAGCCCAAGCCTGCAAGCCTGGATGAATTTACAGGCTTGATGTGGTTGTGGGTGGTCTGTGCAGCCAGCAGCATGTGACCCCAGTACAGAGGCCTGTGTGCAACATTGCAGGGTGCACCCTTGCAGCGCGCTCCAGACAGGCTGCTCCTGGCCAAGCAGCATGCTATGTGCCAAGGAAGATGTGCATGTGGGCGCTGCAGGATCATGCACCATGCTTTGACAGTGGCCCTCAGCAGCCGTCGGCCCCAGCTGCTTGCTCTGCAGTCTGGGACTCACCCAAATCTGTCCACCTTCACGAGGTTGCCAAGCTCCTGGTCTGCTATCAAGCCGCGGGTGACCAGGGTGGGGTCAAACTGCAGGCCGTCCACAGGACAGCCAATCTCCTGCAGGTACTGCAGGCCATAGGTGTAGGCCTTTCCCTCCCAGGCGTTGACATCGTAGTGAATGAGGGTGTCTGCAGGCAGGGGCCCGGTCTCAGACTGCATGTTCAGTGCAGCTCATTGGCAGCGTCTAGTCACCAGTACGCATGACTGAATGACTGCATCTTGACAGCAGCTCAAGACCCTCAGCAGCTGAGCAGCGAGCATGCCCAACACACGCCGAGCAGATCTTCAGAGTTGCATGCCCAGCAGCATGCTACAGCGAGAGAACCATGCCCTTGACTCACAGTCCATGTCATAACCTGCAGAGGGCACAACAGATGGTCAGCACAGCCTGTTCCTGCAAAGTGCCAGTGCCAGGAGCTCTGGAGCAGCAGCCACGAGCGGGACTGCCGCTTAGTGTTGCCAGGACGGCCAAGGGCCAGGTGCAGACTCCGAGGTCATCCAGGTTTCAGTTCTCACGGTGGCAGGGCAGCTCACCAATGGCCTGGATGGCACGCATGTTCAGTGTACGATTGCAGAAAATGGCTCTGTGAGGCAGGCCATGTGGATACTGGCGAGCCACCCCCATGTCCTCCAGAATGGCCTGCAGCCGGACGAGACCCCCGCTCAGATCGAGGGGCCCTCTTCACAACACGGCTGACGATGCAGGTGTCAATGTGCTGTTGACGCAGCTGGCGGCTGGTAGAGACCCCAGGACAGAGTGGAGGGCCTCGAGCACACAGCTGTGAAGCCCATGTATAGCTGGCGGCCCCAGATGCACTCACCAGATCTGAGCAAGCAGCTGCGAGACAGAGGGCCAGCAGGGCGGGCATGTGCCCACCTGCTGGGCATCCTTGAGGTCGGCTATGGGTACGTCAACAATGTCATCGAGCCTGTTCAGCCCAAGAACATTTACCAGGCCGTTGGTGTTCACTTGCTGGACAAAGTGGAGGTTGCCTGCGCGTGGGGATGGAGGCTGCTGCCGGGTGCGGCAGCTTGCAAAGCCAGGCGAATGGCAGTGGCTGGTGTGTCACCCACAGAGGCCAGCAAGCACCAGGCCAAGCCAAGTGGAGAAGGTGGCCCCAATGCATCAGCCACAAGCAGCAGCAGGAGGCAAGGGATCGTGCAGCTTGCCTGTGGTGCTTTCCCCAAAATGGTCCACCTGTACATGTGCACTGAGCTGCCTCAGGCGGTGAAGGAAGGGCAGGGCCCAAAGCTCATTGGACAACTCGGTGCAAGCTGCTGTCAGCAACAGACGATGCCTGATGTCTGGTATCGAGATGGTATTGCATACTGGGCATGAGGGGTACCCCACAACACACCAGGAGTGCACTGCGTGCAGTATCAACCAGCAATGCTGCCTGCTAACAAGACTGGAAGGCCCTCCACGTGATGGAAGGGAAGGCTCACACCTCTGCCTCCTCCTCTGGCACAGGGGCCACCTCATTGCCATCCATGGTCCTGAAAGCCTCAGCATCCATGGCGTTCTGCATGGCCTGCTCCTCCGAATCATGCACCAATGTGCAATGGGTAACCCAGCTGCTGCGCCTGCGCTTGCAGCTGCTTTGGGAACATGCTGTGAAGGCCAAATGCCGCGGCCTAACCCTGCTGCCCAGCAGACTGGCACCAAAAGTTTGACAGGGCATGCTGCCAAGGCAACCTCGGTGTCAATGCCTCTGTCAGACTGTCTGCAGGCCGTCGCAAGTTCGCATGCGATCCAGAGTAGCAGGTTCCCCCAACTGCTGGGTCAGCTCTTGGGTCAAGGTACTCGTCTTTCGGAAGCCCGCAGCTTGCACCTCGAGCCAATCCTGACCGGCCAGCTCCAATCTGCTGCTCAAGCTGCCCTGACTCTGTAGGAAGAGCGTTGGCCCTGCTGCCCGGACCCCACTTTGCTCGTTGCAGCTAATCCCACAGATCTGGCAGGACAGCTGGGAGTTGTCTGAGGTGGGCCCAGAGGGCAGCGTCCTGGAAGGGTGCCTGGCGTCAGGTTCCCATCCTTGATGCATTGCATGTGCTGTCATGCTGCCAGCTCAGGCAGCTGCTGTGCTGCAGGGCAATGTCACAGTCACCCCCAAGCCCAGCATATGCCCAGAATGGGCCAGGAAGCACATCCCCGAGGCCGCGCATAACATCTCAGTTCAGCAGGAAAGGCAGTGGCACTCTGATGCATCCCCGCTCACGAGCAGGCATGAACAAAAATGTGGAGTGGATCAACTCCACTGGAGCCTGGGCATTTTACATCGCACTGATTTTCGCAGGCTGGGCCGTCACCTGCTTGTTTGTGGACCCAGGTGCGGCAGCCCCCCTCAGGCTGCCTTGCACCATGTGCTGTGTTCACGGCCTGCTCAGCCACCACAGTTGCATTCCTGCCTGGCACCCTCAGCTTCCTGCTGGACTGCAGGAATGGCATGGACATATGTCCACCTGATGCACGGCGTGGCCTCATACTTCCTGCTGCACTGGTTCAAGGGGTCGCCCATTGGCATGGATCAGGGCAAGTATGACAAGCTGACCTTCTGGGAGCAGCTGGACGATGGCGTGCAGAACACAGCAAACCGCAAGTTCTTCACAGCGGTGCCCATTGTCCTGTTCATCTTGGCCATACACGGCTCAGACTTCCGGCGGCAGCCCCTTGGCCTGAACCTTGCTGTTGTCATTGTGTTGACAGTGGCCAAGATGGCTGGCATGCACAAGGTCCGCATCTTTGGCATAAATGCGTAGCGTGACACTCTCAGTGCTCTGAATGACCCTGTACATGCGCATATATGTTGCTTGAACAAAGGTCACACACTGTGTGACATTCCAAATGCTGTGCCCGAAAAAGGTTCAAGTACTTGTCAAGAATGACATCTCCAAATTGAGCTGAGTCACTCTGTCCCCTCAGTTCCTTTGTCTGGTAAAAAGGGCGGCAGGCTGCCTTTGTGGTGCAAGCTGCCCCGCCGCCTGGAAGGGGTGTGTGGACTGAGATGTTCGGGCCAGATGTCTTCGCCTTCTCCTATGCTGCGTCGAGGGGAGTGCCCCTCCTCTTCGCTGACCGGGGCGGGCCCATGCAGAGTCAGACCTGCAGGGCGGGGCAAGCAGCATCACGCTGACGAGAATTGCTTCAAAGCAAGGAGGTCGACCTTGCTTTCCTTGCAGGTCCGTCAGCCTGCAGCCCTGGACGTGTTGCGAGCACCCACTTGCAGATGGCCGCGCCACATGACCCAAGACACTGTGCAGGCCCTGGCAAGAAGTGCAGCACTGCTGCGCAGCCCTGGCTTGTGAACAAAGGAGTGCATGCCTGCTGGCTGGCGCACGCCGCCTTCAGGAGCCTTGTAGCCTGGGATGCCCCGTCTGAGGTGGCCCTGAAGCACGCGCTCCCCGCACTCCCGTAGGGTGGCATAATCATCCGACTGCAGGGTGCCCTCTGTGTTGACTCGAACGTAGCTGCAGAGCAACAAGCAGATCTTGAACATCTCTGGGAGATTGAGTGCTTGCCTCCTCAACATCAAACACCCCAGGTTGCAGCTGCAGCAGGAAATTAACTGGCCTTGCACACAGAGCTCGATTGCTGCCGGCCCCGTCACGTGATGGGATCCCCTGGTGCAGTTGCAGCAAGGTGGGCATGCTCTTTGTGGCTCGGGGCATGGTGACACCAGCTCGCTGCTGGCTGGCACTGGGCACAGTGGCTGCCAGATGCCACAATACCATTTGCTTAAGGACTGTATGGGGAAGCCTGGAACTGGTTGTGCCATCAAATGCTTGAGGAACGCTGCTTGGTCAGGCACCTCAACACTAGCTGCTTAGGCATTCATTGAAGAGCTCCAGCCTGCTGCATATCGATACATGGGTTGGCGCCCCAGCTTGATGGGAACGGCATGCCGCTTGCGAATGACTGTTGTGCACTCACATGCCATCATCACGCTCCTCGACTGAGTGGGTGCGCTGCCGAAGACCCATACTCTTCCAACTTCCCGGCACCATCTGGCCATCATTCGTTTTGTCCACTGTTTGGAAGAACTTTTCACCTGCACTAGCCGAGGGAGCTGCCTCAGCGCCGCCAGCCTTGATGCAGGGTGCCTGCTGTTTATTGAGGCTGCTGTTTACCTGTTTCAAGAGAGATTTTGGAGTAGTGCCATGGACACGTCAAGCATGCCCTGGCTTCAATCACCTCGATGTCACCAAGGGCCTGCAGGTCAAATGGACCTGAGGCGTGGCAACCCACTCTGCAGCAGACAGATGTGCATTGCACATGCAGCGCACGGGACATGCGGCCACGAAATGAGTTGCTGAATCAGAAGCCACCTCACCAGGGGTCCCCCAGCATGGCAGCAGCTAGAGTCCAGACAGTGCAGCTTGCTGTCCCAGCAGATGATGGAAAGGTAGCGTCCCTGCATTCTGGAGGAATGGTGCTGCAGATTCACAATGGCAGGAGAGGGCATGCATGAGAGGACACACCTGAACCAGGACATGCAGCCTGTCCCCGTTCTCCTTCGGCAGGGAGGCAGGACCTGCAACCCTGTGGAACTCCGACATGTTGCAATCTACATGCAGCCCTGCTTTCTGAATATCCCTGCTTTCTGAAATCAGTTTAAATTTACAATCCCACATTATTCCTTCACCGCACACCTCGGTCCCAGAGTGTCAATGAACATGATGATCAAGCCTTTCGGTACCAGTGAGTGCCATCGCATCTAGTCTGGGCTCAATCAATGCATGTGTTGCAGCAGCACGTCACTCCTGGTCTGATGCAGGTCGCCAGGTGCTCCCTGTGCACCAGGGTCAGCTTGCTGCCCGGATTCGGGCAGTGAAGCCCTGCTTCACCAAGCCCCAGACCCCGAAGGCATACGCGAGGAGGGCAAACACTCTGGGCATTGTGCGGGCCATTGCAGCCCCTGAGGCCCCCACCCAGGCACCTTCTACAGGCTCTGGAGGTCCAATCAGGATTGGCATAAATGGTGGGGCCCAGTGTGCACGATGCCCTAGCTGCTTAATCATGCGGTTCCTTAGCCGCACAAACCTTGTGCAGCACTGTGGCACATCGGCCATGCAGAAAAAGACATGCCCGAGCAGCTTTGCTGACAGGGTTTGGTGAATGCTCCACTGCAGGCTTTGGTCGCATTGGACGGCTGGTGACAAGGGCGGCTCTGCTGTCTCCTGACCTGGAGATCGTGGCCATCAATGACCCGTGAGTCAGTGTACACACCCCGCACAACCCTAAGATTGATACACCTTCCTGTTTGCCTGTGCACTCTTCAGGATGCAAGTGCCCTGCTCTGCCCACCCATGCCCTCGCGATATGGCTGAGGACGAGGTCCGCCTGCACCATCAGCTCTCACCACATCTGACGTGTCATGAAGGGGCTCGCCTGTTGTGCAACGTTGATACTCATCTGGGAGTGGCCAAGGGTTCTACCTGTCTGCCTGCAGCTTCATCTCTGGCGACTACATGGCCTACATGATGAAGGTATGGCAGCAAGCCTGCACAGTTGCTTGTGCAAGGGCCCTTAAGAGACTCTGCATGTGCTCAATTGTCAGCTGCGTCATCAGACTGTTCCTGCTGCAGTATGACAGCGTGCATGGCAGGATGGACGGCGACATCACCGGTGACTCTCGCAGAGGCTGATTGCATTGTTTGTAGCATACCAAGGCCGTCA
Organism: Asterochloris erici; assembly: GCA_019693375.1. Classification (NCBI taxonomy): domain Eukaryota; kingdom Viridiplantae; phylum Chlorophyta; class Trebouxiophyceae; order Trebouxiales; family Trebouxiaceae; genus Asterochloris; species Asterochloris erici. The sequence continues at coordinate 20,248 of JAAMXJ010000311.1, read as the reverse complement.
CAAAGTGTGCTGAGCTTCTTGCCAGGCCCAGCATGCAAGCCTGCCATGTGCAAGGACTCTCTTTGCAATGATCGCGATGCTCTCATCGCCTGGCTGTGTGATGGCACATGATGAGAACATAATCACTGCGACTGGTACCAGTCCTGTCGATCCAACTGTCCAGTCCCCCTGTTGCTGAACAGAGCGCTGCTGGTGCAGGAGATGAGAAGAACTTGTATGTCGACGGCAAGGCCATCAAGGTCTTCTCTGCCATGTAAGCATGTCAGGCTGGGAGCAGCTATGCTCACAGCATGTCCTCCCTCACACTGCTTTCAGCACTGCCATGCTGAGCTGCTGGCGGTTGCTTGGGGTGAGAACACAGTGAGCTGATGGGGGCACTGTGAGCATGCTTCTGCTGGCCCTGCCTGTTCAACAGTGGACACCTTCTGCCATGCAAGTGTGGTATGCCCCCTTGTGTGCAGCACACTCAGTGCTATGCCTGCATGCGCTTGGAACTCCCCTGCAGGACCGACAGGCTGGGCACATTGATCTGTCTCTCAGCTGCTTGACTGTGTATAGTTTCTCTGCAGGGAGGCATCCCAGATCCCCTGGGGTGACAATGGCATTGACATCGTCTGCGAGAGCACAGGCGTCTTCACAGATCTGGGCACAGTAAGATCTCATGTGCCTGATGAAGCCTTGAGGCTGCAGAGCATCCATTCTTGAGCAAGCTGTTTGGATGTCACTGCAGGCCGACGCACACATCAAGGCTGGTGCCAAGAGGGTTGTCATCTCAGCACCTAGCAAGGATGCCCCCATGTGAGCTTGCGCCGCATCGAAGCATTCGGGCTACTGCATGCCTGGCTGCACGGACAGGGCCGTGGCGAGTCATGAGGGTTTGCATGCTCAAGGCCTGCCTGGGCCCTTGTGGGGTTGTTGATGGCAAACCGCCCTGCTGCAGGTTTGTGATGGGCGTCAATGAGCAGAAGTATGACCCCAAGAAGCACACCATTGTGTCCAACGCCTCATGCACCACCAACTGCCTGGCACCCCTGGCCAAGGTAAGCACAGTCTCTGCATGAAGCATTGTGCTACTGATGTGCATGGCCCCCTCTCTCCCGCTGCTGAGAGCTGCAGACAGTGGTCGAGGCTTGGAACAGTGTATGTGCTGCCGATAATCATGAGCCTGGCTGCAGCTGCTGCCTGCAACATTGCGCAGCAGCAGCAGATCTGCATCAATGCACAGTAGCCTCACATTGTTGGTGAACGCACTGCAGGTGGTTCATGAGAACTTCGGCATCGAAGAGGGGCTGATGACAACTGTGCACGCCACTACTGCCACCCAGGTGGGCACCGATGCTTGCTGCTCATCTGGCAGCTTGTGATGGCTGCACGTGCTGTTGGAAGGGTCCTGCCGGTCTGTACCTGCTGCTCATTCTGAACCACTCAGCTGGCTGGTTGTACTTGCTGCTTGTGCCATGTGTTCAGCCAGTGTCCTGCACAGTTGTGCACCAAACTGGCCCTCACAGCAGCCCTTCTGTCTGCTGCATGGCCCTGGGCAATTTCAGTGCCTCCCCTACTGTAGAAAACTGTGGATGGGCCCTCTCGCAAGGACTGGAGGGGAGGCCGCGGCGCTGCCACTAACATCATTCCTTCCTCCACTGGCGCTGCTAAGGCTGTGGGGAAGGTGAGCAGCCTGGCTTAGCATGCAATTGCGGTGCCAGGCCTGTGCCAAGCAGTGCCACGATGCTGAGACCAGCCAGGCTGCACATGACAACTTGGGGAACAGGTTTGGGTTCACCATGGACCTGCCATGCTGTGTTGCTTTGACATTAAGCACAGGAGTGCTTGCCTTGCAGGCATGCTGCCCCAACGCCTCCTCATGTTTTGGTGCTTTGCTTGCGTGCAAGAAGCGGTGCCTTTCTGATGCGCAGGTGCTGCCAGCTCTGAACGGCAAGCTGACAGGCATGGCCTTTCGAGTGCCCACCAGCGACGTCTCTGTGGTGGACCTGACTGTGCGGCTGAGCAAGGGCACGGAGTACGATGCCATCATGGCCAAGCTGAAGGAGGCTTCAGAGTCTGGGCCTATGAAGGGCATCCTTGGGTGGGTTCCGCTCAGTCATGCTGCATCTCATGTGGGTGCTGGCAGCCTGCGCAGATTGATGGCCCTGCGTAGCCAGCACCTCAGTAGCCTAGCTGTCTGTGAAGGTGCCCGTCAGAGTAGACTTGGGTCATACCTGTTGCCGTCAGACTGACCGCCCAGAGGAAGGGGGGCCTGGCTAGCCCTCAATCTGGGCTGCTGCCACCAACGCAGCCCCATTTCTGATACATCTATGTTGTCGCCCTGCAGCTTTACAGAGGACGCCGTTGTGAGCACTGACTTTCAGCACGACCCCCGTAGCTCAATTGTTGACGCCAAAGCCGGCATCCAGCTGTCACCCACCTTTGTGAAGTTGGTGTCTTGGTATGATAATGAGTGGTGAGCAGCATGGCCTGCCTTCAATTGCTGGCAGTGCTTTGTCTCATGGCATGGATAACAGCCCGCACCAAGCTGTCTAATGAATTGCTTCAATGCAGGGGTTACTCCAACAGGATAACAGACCTCATGAAGCACATGGTCGCTGTTGAGGCCAAGATGTGAATGACCAAGTTCTCAAGACTGCTCCATGGCCTTTGCCTTGAGAAATGCCTGTACAGCTGCGACACTTGGATGCAAGTGCTTGCCCCAAATGTCAGCAGCAGTGACTTGTTGTCCAGCCACAGCATCTGAACGCGCGTTTCATCAATGCCTGAGTGTTCTTAGCACCACAAGAGCTTGCACATGTAGTTGTGTGAGGAAGAGCAGTGGTCAGGAAAAGAACTTGACACCCATTTCTCCCTCTTGCGACCTAAACAACTTGGCCTTGCCCCTGCCCTCTAACAACTTGATGGCCTCCAGGAGCAGCTCTGAGGGGACACCTTGGAGCTCTGCAGCCAGGGAGGGACCAGCAAAGCCTCACGTCAGGGGCTTGCAGGCCAGCAGGCATGCAGCTGGCGCCAGACATATTCTGAAGCTACCTGTGTTGGCAGTGTCCTCTGAATCAGAGAGGTCATCCACAGTCATGACCGAGTCGTCCAGCCCATATGTGTGAGCAAAGGTGTATATGATTTCTGCCCACTCAGGCAGACGCTTCCACAACACTAGGCACTGGCTGTGAGCCTTGTCAAGCCACAAGGCATGCCCTGCAAGGGTGGGGACAGCTTGTAGACCCTAACAGATGCAGACAAATGGCCAGCACGGGCCCAATGCGGCACCAATGCTGGCACCTTGCACCACCAGAGCAGAGAGGAAGCATGTCTTCGCCTCCTGATTGAGCCGTCCTACAGCAGTGTATTGGCAGCGTCAGGCCTAAAGCATGAAGTCACGATGAGCTGCAGGCGTTCACAAGGCAATTGGCAGCAACGCACTGCTGATGTCTGAATTCACAAACAGCCTGTCCTCTGCTGCTGCGCTGGTCGACAACTTGTACATCTGCAAGATAGTAAGAAATGTCAGTGTATGACCTGCTACTAGTCTCTTCAAAAGGCCTGCTGGGGAGTGCATCTGACCTTTTGGTGTCTGCAGTAGTCCAAGATCAGCTCGCACCATAGGGCAACCTGCTTCTCGCGTGTCTCCTTGATGGGCTGCAACCTGCAGCAAGGCCAGGCAGGCTGACACTGCTGTTTGCCCTGCAGCAGATGCACAAGCAGCAAGCAAGCCGGACGCTCGTGAAATAGGGTGGATAGCTCCAGAAAGAGGGGAATGGGTACTCCTGGGAGCCTCCACTCCTGTCAGTCATCAGATGCACAATAATTTTCTGTGCATTCCTGCAGTTTTCTCGGTCAGCTCCCCAAAAGGGCAGCAGCCCCCTGCTTCCGAGACTTACAGAAGCTGCAAACGCTTGTGTCGCATGCAATGATCGCAGCAGGAGTGGGTCCAACACTGTGACTCAGTCAAACATGGATCTTTTGACCTGAAGATGGCAGGGGGCAGAGGCCTTCAGGTGCCATGATCCGTAATGCTTATGTCCAGCTCTTTCAAGCCAGGCAGCGGACTTGAGCCATTCTGGGCAATGTTGATGATCAGAGACAGTTGAGAACTATGTATAGAGCCACTGCAGCTTTTGGAGAGCTCCTCGCTGCACCTGTCCACCCAGCCCTTCCAGAGGTGGTAAGCTTCTGCTGAGCTTGATGCTCATGCTACTTGCCATGGACATTTGGCAAGACATACAATCTTATGGCTGATTGTCGAGCTCTCCACTGGCCTCACAGCAGGTGCTGCAATGTGCAGGTCTCTACTGTACTGTTCAGCCCAGCTGAGGAACTCGTCTGGGCAGGTGCAACCCCTGCCTGGAGCTGACCGCAATTCCCAGTCTGCCTGTAGAAGTGGTGAAGTCCCCCCCCCCTTGAGGAGGCTTGAACACCAGAGTGCCGTGGACTGACACACATCTCCACGGCACAGGCACCGAGAGCGGAGGTCTGTACGCGCTGCAATGTCCCACGCTGGAGCGCTACAGCTCTGTGCGCGCTCATACCCAGCGCGTCAGCAGCCTGCGCCCCGCCGGCCAGAATGTGCTCAGTCTGTCGGGCGACAGACTACGCATGCACGCCAGCGGGGGCATGCCCAAGATGACCTTCAAAGACGCTGAGGTTGGACGATTGAGAGCCACTCCTCCACTCCTCCACTCTGCCATGCTGGCTTGCAGCACTTCAGCTTGATCGCCCATGTGGTCGTGATGCACCTGCGCATGCAGCTCTGGCTGCAGGCTTTGCTGAACGTATCTGCTTGGAGCCTGCAGTGCCTCTGTGGTGTTGTGCAGGGAGGCGCCTTCACAGCCATGGAGCTGCATGCATCTCGCCTTATGCTAGGTCAGCAGGGTGGCGCCCTGCTGGAGCTGGATCTGGCCACGCGCACTGTCTTCTCCAAGGTCTGCTGCGCAGCCGGCTGCCTGCTCAGCACTGGCACATGATCCCATCCAAGGTTTATGGCCTGGTACGTCGCGCATCCTGCTGCTCAGCCGCTGCTCATCAGAGCTGCACAACCTGCTGCCTGCTCAAAGCACCAGGCAGTGCCAGCAGCTGTGGTCATGCAGAGGCAAACAAAGCCTGCACTCTGTGCCACAGATGGAGGCGCCAGCAAGTGTGTCCATCCTCAGGGGCCCTGCGGGGAAGGGCCTTCTGGCAGTGGGATCTGCAGATGGACACGTCTACCTGGTGGATCCAAGGGCAGGTGACCCCATCACTCATTACAATGCCTTTTGCAATTGACAGCCCGAGTT
>JAAMXJ010000311.1:0-14911 GCA_019693375.1 Asterochloris erici | reverse complement strand
GTGAGCTTGAGCACACCACCACAGCCCATGCTCACTGCTTGCTGGCGCTGCAGGTGCCAAACCTGAGCACACCATCACAGCACATGCTGGGGGGTTGGAGAGCATGGATGTGCGGGGCGAGTTTCTGGCCACCTGCGGGTATGGGGTGCGCATGGGGCAGATAATCCAGGACAACATGGTCAAGGTAGGGGCCTTAGCAGCAGCAGCCCTGCGGTGGCACTGATCTGGTGTCTCCTGCCACACTCATGTCTCTCACCCCCAATCTTTGGGAAGCGCACCTCACGAAGCCCATGGATGACGCCTGACCGCTTGTTCGTGCTGCCTGCTGCCTGCTGCTGCGCACCATTGCCTGACCCTGCCTTGGGCCTGGCCTCTGCTGCTCTCTCATTGAAGGCCAGCTGGGCCTGCAGGTATTTGATCTGCGCTCTGCTCCGCGCATGGTGGGCAGCGTGCCCTTCCGCATGGGCCCCTCCCTGCTGCACTTCCACCCCAAGTTCTCCAGCACCATGCTGGTGGCGGGGGCAGCTGGCATGTTCACCCTGGCTGACATCCAGGGAGCCTCCTTTGCTCAGCCGTACCAGGCAAGCTGCTAGTCCTGCCTTTTGCAGGTTGTTTGTGCTGACACCCTTTCAATGGAGGCTGGATGCCCCCCAACCACCGTGAGTCTGTGCAGGCCCTGACGTAGTGCACCTTGTGCCCTGCAGATCGACACTGGGGGCGATGCCATCACGTCCTGTGACATGAGCAGCGCTGGGGAGCTGACTGCCTTTGGAGGCAGCGGAGGCTACGTCCATCTCTGGGCAGGCACGTGCAATCATGACGGCAGCAGCTGCAGCAGCAGGCCATCAGAAGCTGCACACAGGCCACCCAGCCTGGTACTGCTGGGTGTCAAGCACCAAGTGTGGCTGTCCCCAGCAGGACAGGACCCACAGATGCAGGCGGCTCACCAGCCCATTGCACCTGCTTACAGGTAATGGCGCCAATGTGAGGGTGAACGCCTTTGCGCAGCAGGTCGAGCTGCCAGAGCCGAAGTCGGCGCCACTGCCGGTCAAGGAGGAGGCATCTTTTGCCATCCCCATGCCCTTCATGACAGAGCAGGTGGGCTCCGCTGCACGGCTGAGTCTGCAGCTGTGCCACAATCACAAGCAGTCACGACCCCCCGTGGGCCCTGCAGACGAAGCTTCTCTCGGACTTTGACCCGACAGAGGAGATGCTGGTCAGCCTGCCACCGCGCACGGTGCCTCCAGAGCTGCTGAAGGATCTGAAACAGGTGGAATTTGTAGGCTACGTGCAAAATCCACAGTACCAGCGCGGGGGCAAGCGGGGCCAGGCTGCCTCTGCTGTAGCTGCCTGGAGGAATCAGCGCCTTCAGCCCAAGGAGCAGCGCGGGGACCAGTGAGTGCTAGCTGCATTCTTGACAAAGCCTCAAGTCTGCCGCCAGCGTAGGTGTAAGCGGCATCCCTCAAGCGGGCATTCCAAGTCTGCAGGCAGTCAGGAAGCATGGCAGCCCTCTAGCTGCCACAGATGCTCTGTAGCCAAATGTGCACAGCAGTGACCTCAGTGTGCACTCCTTCATAGTGTCATTTGGTCTAGCATGCCAAAAGCAGCTTGGCCCCACGATTTGCTTGGTGTGCTCTAGGCGCAGCTGCCATCTGCCTGGCTATGGGCCACTGCCTGCCTACATCATGTCATGCCTTTGGCCCCATTCAGATGAGCTCCTTGGATGTGCCACGCTGTCTGCATGGTTGCAGGGATGCCTCCCGGGCGGAACGGGCACGCAGACGGGCGGCCAGCGGCGGCGTGCTCCTCCCAGATCACTACCTGCAGCCCACGCACATGCAAAAGGTGCAGGCGCACCGCCGCGCAGGCGTGCGCTTTGCAGACGAGTGGGACTTCAAGGCCTACAACCAGACGCGATTTGCTGGCCTGGAGAATGGCATCGCCAACTGTTACGCAAACCCGCTGGTGCAGGTGCGTCTCCAGGATGTACACCAAGGCCAAGCTGCCCTCCCAGGCCTGGGCCCTGCAGTGTCTTGATGGTGCTGGCAGCACCAAGCCACTGCCTGACGTTGCGCTGCATTGCCTGCAGCTGACGTTGGGGTGCCTGCATACCAGTGCTTAGCTGTCCAGACTGCAGGACAGAGGCTACCTTCAATGGCATTCCGCAAGACACCCAAAGTGTGCTGCAGGTCTTGTACTTCACGCCCAGCATCAGGAATGCTATGCTGGCCACAGTCCCTGACCCTGAGAAGGAGTTCTGCCTGACGGATGAGATGTCGCTGCTGTTTCGCATGCTGGTCAATGCACATGGCGCTGTCTGCCAGGCCAGCAACCTGTTCAGGTGAGATGCAGGGAGGCCTGCGGTATACAATTATCTGCAGCAGCTATGCTGCATCATGCCACAACCTGTCTGCTGTGCTTGTGCATGACGCAGGAAGACTGTAGCAGGTCATGCACCACCCCCTGCGGTACCTAAGCGTGAGATTTGGCAGGCATGCTGTGCCCTGAATGCAGAGCTCTGCGACAAAACCGGGAGGCTGCCGCCCTGGGCCTGCTGGAGGGGCACAAGCAGCGCGGTGGGGAGAATGGAGACATTGAGGTGTGCAGCCATGCCCACCTGAGCCTGCACACACAGCTGTGCCCTGTGACCTGGCCCCTGGCCAGGGTGAGGCAGTTGACCAGGGCAGCCAAGCTGCCGCACAACAGGCCACTTGCACACCTGCCATGCGGACCTTGTCCTCTGCCTGCCTGTGCATTGCTCGCAGTTGCACACATGCACAGCTGCTGCCAGTCTCCCCGCGTGAACAGCTGCTGCCAACGACTGACACCTGCCGGTGGCTGCAACCAGGCAGCCCAGGACACTCGCAGTGGTGCATGCACCGAAGGGGTGCCCACCACCACCTGCTGTATAAGTTCCTGCTGCAGGTGGAGACTCAGAGGGACCGCTCCCTGCCCCGGCGCATCCAGTCCCTGCAGCGCTTCCTTCTGGAGCAGCTGCACAAGGAGGCCAGCCAGCAGCTGGGCATTGCCAGCACCACTGCCAGCCCCTCCCCCCCGCTGCCGCTTGCACCCTCCACCACCCCTGCAGCGCCAGGCTCTGCTCCCGGCACGCCTGGGGCTGGCCTCCAGGCAGGGCCTCAGGCTGTGGCCGTCACCCTCACTGCCACCGGCAGCGGCGTGACCCTGGCCCTCGCTGCCCTGGAGCTCAGTTCCGCTGCTGGGCTGAGCCCTGAGGTGGCAACGACGCCCCAGAGTGCTGAGCGGGGAGTGGCAGGGAGCATGTTGTCACCTGCAGGGGAATCCCCTGACCTGGCTCAGCGCCAGCAGCAGCAGGCGGGGCCGGCACGCACTGTAGTGGACCAGACCTTTGGCCTGCTCATGCAGCAGCACACGCAGTGCCTGACTGGCAGCCGTCCAGTAAAGGATCGGCACGTCAAGTCTTTCCAGGTGGGCCTTGCATTGGCCTGCTGCACTGGCCGTCAATCTGCACAGCTGTGTGACCAGCTGTGCGGCTTCAGATGCCATGTGCTGGCTGCTGCACTGCTAGTGTGTTGCAGTGGCTTGGCCTGCGCCAGCCCACACTATGATGCCTCTGTTCTCTAAACAGCCCTCTAAATAGCCAGGCTCAGCATTGTTTTGCAATTGCACTGCAAACAACCTCGGCTTGTTCCTGCATGTGAAGGTTGAGATGACATACCCGCCCGCCAAGCAGCGACCTCAGAGAGCCCCGCCAGCCTCCCCAGGCAGCCCAAGCAAGAAGGAGCCCCGCACAACCTTTGGAAGTGTGCTGGCCCAGTCGTTGGCGCCACACGCAGAAGTGCGGGCGTGGTTTGACGAGCAGCTGGGGTATCAACCCCTCTCACAGAGCAAGCTGCCGCTGACCCTGCCCCAGGTGCGACCTAGCAGCCATTCTACTCTGCATGTATCGCCTGCCACTCTTTCAGCATAACCTGGGGGGTCAGCACCTGTGGCAGATCAAGCGGCCGTTCGGCCTGCCTCAGGTTTGAGGTGGACAGCATCTGCCCTCTGTCCGCCTCGTCAGCCTGCCCCAGCTGGGACCTTTTGGTGAGCCTGTTCAGTGCGCTTTGGCGGTCAGTGCACCCAAAGCTGCAAAGCAAGCTGCTCCTCAGCCTGCCCCAGGCATGTGCAAGCAGCATCATTGTTCTGCACCTTTGTCTGCCACCCTGGTCTTCAATGCTTTGGTATTGCGCAAGCGCGCCCCAGGTATGAGCAGGCAGCATCTTTGTTCTGTCCATCATGTCTGACTGTCAAGCTGGTCAACCTTGCCAGGCCAGCTTCTTTTGCGGAGCATTCTGCTCACCTTGTCCATAATCGAAAAATAAATCCAAAAATCACATCGGCTTTCTGATTATTTATGCATGCATAGTCTGAGCGTGCTTGGGTGCCAGGTCTGGCCGCAGAACTTACTGCCACTCAATTCGCCCGATATCGGCGATTATGCATGCTTGTCACAGGGAAGAAGAAGCGTCACAGGAAACTGCCCGGGCTTCTTGTGCTGAACGCCAGCAAGCCAATGGTTCAGACTAGCTTGTCTTCAGCTTAACACGGTATGTGAAGCGAAACAGAAAACATGCGGTGGTACAGGTGCTGGCCATCAGCTGCGCCCTGACAGACCCGCAGGACATTGCCTGGTGGCAGCCTTATGCCGCCAGCACCTCTGAGCACCCGTCAAGTACTGCCGAGCAGCCCTGGCTGCCATGGGCAGTGCAGATCACTGTGGACGTGACCGAGCGCAAAGTGAGCGTGGTTGAGGGCAGCAGTGCTGCGGAGCTGCAGATGCAGGACAGCTCAACTCCAAGGCAGCAGGCCAGCATCAGGTAGGCTGCAAGCTCAAGCAGAGCAGGGCACAGCAGGTGCAGCACACTTGCTGCTGGTCAAGCTGCTGGCCTGCCAACCTCAGGAGGCATTGCTGGTCCTGAGTGCGTCTGGCACTTTGTGTTTGTGGTGGCAGCAGGCAGTGACTTGTGAGTATCTCTGGCAGCCATGCGGTGCAATGCTTGCAGCCCAGCAGCTGGCTCCACATGTCTGCTGCTCAGCATGGCCTGCCCCGTGCCTTGCAGGGCTGTATATGAGATGACAGCCATGGTCTGCCACGTGATGGACACCGATGCAACGGGGGCAGGCGAGGAGAAGCCAGAGGGGCACCTGGTGGCCCATGTCAAGGTGGGGCAGGCTGGCAGCTGTGCTGGTGCAAGATCTAGTGTCCCAATTAGTTGGCTTCAGCAACAGGCCCCACCTGTGCTCGGTCGTGAAGTGACGCGTGTCCCCGCATGTGCATGGACCAGGAGCTGACCCTTGGCAGCCTGCTGAGCCGCCGGCTCAACTGCACTCACTGCAAGCAGGGGTGTGCACCTGCAGCGCCAGCCGTTTAACCTTGTGGTGAACATCTTGAGTGCGTACCAGGCGGTTTCAGGAGTTGTCCTCATCATGCCATTGGCTGAGGCGCAGGTGCTACCGCCCTACATGGACGGCCGCTCTGGCATTGCACAGTCCCCCTGCGGCCCCTCTCCGGGACAGAGCCCCCTGGCGGCGGCTGCCAAGGGCCCCAGCCTGGTCAGGTACACACCTGTGCTGGGCCGCGCAGCAGTCACAGGTGGCCTGGGGCGGGCTGCCAGCACTCCTCGCGCCTCCCAGAGTGCTGCTCAGCCACAGGCGCCGGCAGCGCAGCAGCAGGAGGCACCTGCTGAGGCGGGCATGCTGGCCACCGCAGCTGCTCAGCTGGCAGGACTCCCTGCTCGTGTGAACTTTGGCCCGCAGGGGGAGGCACCAGCAGCACAGAGTCGTGTTGGTGCTGCTGAAGAGCAGGGGCAGGAAGACATGACTACAGCTGTGGGCCCCACTGCAGAGGCGCCAGGCAGCCAGCTGCCAGCAGAGGACTTGGCTGTCCCAGGGCAGGGAACTGATGCAGCAGATGGCCAGAACATCCTGAAAGCTGCTGCCCAGCAAGATGGTGAGCTGATGGCTCTCCATAAAATGCAACAGTGAGATGGCCAAGGCTGTGTTGTGCCTTGCTCAACATCAAAGCAGTAGTGTGCTGCTGGCCATACCAGCTGTACCCAGCTGCCTTGTTCATGCTGCTGGCTGCATCTGGTTCCCACATGCTGTGTGGCACTGCATGCCCACAATAAGCCCCCTTTTTCCCTGGCTACAGCTGACTTGGAGACCTACCACTCAGCCCCTGAGCAGCCTTCAACAGCAGACACCACGATACCTGAGACTGAAGCCATGGTCCAGGCAGAGGCGGCAGCCGGTACTGAGGGAGGTGAGCCCCAGGCTGTGCAATGGCTGAAAGAACTGCTGAGCTGCCTGTCTCTGGCATAGCAACTGGACTGCTGCGGGAAGCACTTCGCTTAATTTGTTGTGCCTGGTTTGAGCTCTGGGCATCGTAGACTGTGGTGCACAAGCATGACCTGGAAGCCTGCCCCATCACACCTGATTCAAGCATGTTTGAGCTGCAGATGGGCACAGACTGCTCGTCCGCATTCTCACACTGACCCGTGCTGCACCCCACACTGGAGGTCTGTTTCGTCACGCCCTGCAGATGCGCTGGATGTGGGGCCTCTGCTGTCCACAGTCAGAAGGTTACCTGTCCTGCATCCTATCCCTGAATTTGCATCATGCCAGCGGCAGGTGGCCCGGTGCAAGGGACCTCCTGATCCTGTGAACGCGGTGTCCTTCACTCAGGCTGAACCCAGACCTGTGTTGCCCTGCAGAGGAGCTAGATGCAGGGGGGCTGCTGTCGCAGTCAGATGAGGAGGCAACAATTGATGGCGAGGCAGCTGTGTCTGAGAAGAGCCTGGAGGAGGGGAAGGCCTCTGCTGCCACAGAGCAGCAGATGCAGGACGCCCGGGACTTCGTATTGTGAGCTTGCTGGAAATGGTTTGTGGGGCACATGCTTGGCAGGATGCAGGCTGCCTGGGCCTGTGGTGTGACTGGGGCTGGGCACGTGGAGGCTGCTGCTTTGCTTCAAGGCCCAGACTGAGAGGCCCAGATGTCTGTCAGGAAGCAGCACATGCACCATGCACCGGATGATGCTTGTGTCCATGAGCCAGGCGGCTCTCAGACAAGGGTGCTCGACTGTTGCCTGTGTGTCTGCTTGGCTTGAAGCTGGTCAGCCAGGCAAGTCAGGAAACCTGGGCTGCAGGGATGACATTCAGAATGTAGGCAGGGTTGGCGCCTGTGGCTGCATCTGCTTGTGCTTGGCAGCTGCACAAAGCCGGCGTCAAAGACAGGATTCATCTGAAAGCAGCAGCCTTCATGCCCAGCTAGTCTGTGCCCAATCTTGGAGCCTCTCCACCCTGCTGCAGGCCACTGTCACGGTTGCAGCTGCCCTCAGCTGGGCGCAGCAGCTCCTTCCGGGCAGGCAGTGGAGCACTGGAGTCCTCCCAGGGCCCATGCTGGCTGCTCATCAACGATTTTGCCATCACCCCCTGTGAGCCAGAGGAGGTTCGAAACCTGTATGGGGAGCAGAAGATGCCCTGCCTGCTGTATTACTCTCGGGTGAGCCCCCACTGCTGAGCTGCAGCTTTAGAGATGCTGCTGCATGCCGTGCATGATAGGCTTGCTAATAGGTGGCGTCCTTCTTGCTCCGATGCAAGTGGTCAGATGTTGATGGGTTGGTGTGTCGAGCAGGGTTGTGCACCTGCCTTCCTCTCTCCATCGTGCTGGCTGACATGCAGCAAGCTACCCTAGGCTCAGGGGCAGAGGCCAGCGGAGGCCCCCTGTACAGCGTGCACCTTGTGAGCTGCTGCCTGCAGATGGATTTCGTGGCAGGGTTGCAGCAAGCAAATGTGGCGCTGCCTGCCCCTGCTCCCTATTGCATTCCACATCCTGTGAGCTTCTTGCTGCAGGTGGACACACTCTGGCATGCAGAGAGCTGCCCTGGAATCCCTGCTGGCGCTGGCTCCCTTTGCACCACTGAGCCATAAGCCAGGGCCACCGTCTGCCTGCACTGCAGCTAGACATGCTGGCATGCATGCAGCCAGCACCCCAGGGGCCATGGGCAGCCCAGGGGCTAAGGGCAGCTGAGGGGCCCAGCCTGGCCCTTTTGCGCTCTGCGTCACCCACCAGGGGGCTAACATTGCCGCCTGGCCTGCCCTGCAGGTGGATGCTCTGGCCGGCATGCAGCAAGCACCCTCGGGGCAAGGGGCGGCCCAGCCCAGTCCCGTCCCCGTGCTGACCCTGGACCACTTCTTCGAGCTGTGCCGGGGGCCGCCCCTCCAGGGATCCTCTCTGCGCTGCCGCACGCCCACCTTTGAGCCTCTGGGCCCCAATGAGGCGCCGCACGCGGGCATGCTGCTGGGCATTGATGCTGAGTTTGTGGCCCTGTCCCATCCCCAGAAGGTCCTCAAAGAGTGAGTCTGCGCAACGCTTGGCACCTGTGGCTCCCACGTCTTGCCCTGCTTTGCATGACTTGTGGACACTTCGACAGGCTGCAGGGCTTACAGGCCAAATCTGTTGCCCTGTCGCACCAGCACCCCATCTGCTGCCTGCCTGCAGCATGAGCCCCTGCCTAATCAGCCCCCACCTGCTGCCTGCCTGCAGCGGCCTGGAGGTGGAGGTGCGCAAGCCGCGCATGGGGCTGGCCCGCATCAGCGTGGTGCGAGGGGCAGGGCCCCGCGCCGGCACGCCCGCCATAGACGACTACATACGCTCCCTTGAGGCCATCACTGACCATCTGACCAAGTTCAGCGGCCTGGTGAGCCGCTGCACCGCCAGCCACGTTCTGCCTCCTGTTGGTATCTGGATTTCAGCCTTGGAACACAGGATTTCCATCTGGCTATGTTGGCCACCTGCATCGGATCGCGGCCTGGCGGGGCCTCAGCCTATCTCAATCCCAACGGTAGGTGCCTTGGGCCATGCAAGATCCCAAGCCATCAAATGCAGCAGACCCCTCCCCTGCCATGCTGTGAAGGTGCCCGGCGACCTGGACCCTCAGCAGTCTCCTCACCACCTGACCACCATGAAGAAGGCGTATCTAAAGCTGCGCTTCCTGGTGGATGCCGGGTGCATACTGGTTGGGCACGATCTGCGCAACGACTTCAGGCTGCTCAACATCGTGGTGCCCGTCAATCAGGTGGGTCTGATGGGGCCCAGGCAGGCTGCGCCTGGGCCCCAGGTGCTATCTGCCTTTGCTGCTTGCCTGATGCTGGGCGCACTGCTGCCCACACCATCAATGAGCTCAATGCTGCGCCTGAGGAAGCGGGCTGCTGTCAAAATATTGCTTGATGTCAGCCGAGCAGCTCTGCTTCCTTGTAGGGATTCACACCAGCAGCCTCGATCCACGTCCCTGGGTCTCTCCCTGCACATGCTAGTCTTATGTTATCTTACAAGCTGGAGGGTAGTGCTCATGTAGCATACTTGCCTGTGCAGACCATTGATACAGTCAAACTGTTCCACTTCAAGCGGCAGCGCAAGCTCAGCCTGCGCTTCTTGGCAGCCTACCTGCTGGGCATTGACATCCAGCAGACCACGCATGACTCCATCGAGGATGCTCGCACTGCGCTACAGCTGTACAAGGTGGGTTGCTGCCAGCTCAGATGTAGCAGAGGAGGCTCTGGCATAAGCCCCTGTCAGACCTGAGCTGGGAGGCAAGGTGGCTCTGGCAGGTCCTGACTTCCATGCAGCTTAGGACATTGCAATGATGAAGACCGGAAAAGGCAGGCCCCTACCTACTTCTGGGCAGCGGGCGAAGCTGAGTGCTGCTTCAGCCAACAGGGGGCAGGTCTTGACCTGTGTGCTGCCTCACTGCAAGTCTGTGAATGCCTTGAACCAAGCAATGCCCTGCTGTAGGTATATTTGCACCTCAAGAATGAGGGCCGCTTTCAGGAGAGCTTGCTGGAATTGTACCGCTACGGCAAGGCACATGGCTGGGACCCTGCTGCAGCCAGGAAGGCAAGCGGCCAGGTGGCTGTGCCAGAATGACCCCTGAAGACATGTCCAAACCCTTTACCTGAGAGCGTCTTGATTAAATGAACCTCACAGAAACAAAAGTTATGCACAGGACAAAGTTTATGAGCGTAAGAAATGCAGTTCCCAGGGGGTTGCTGTTGGGCAGACACAGTTCATGCCCTTAAACAGGATCATAAGAATTGGGATGGCGGGGTGAGAAGAGGCTGCTAGGCAACCTTGCGATGTTACTCTTTGGCACCAGCTGTCCAGGACAGCGCGCCTACGAATTCTTCATACCGGCCGCCCACCACCTGGCACGGCAGCACGATGCTGATTTAGTGGGGCCTGAGCACTGCGCCAAGTTGTCTGAAGACCCACAGTCTGCTAGAAGGTAGGGGACTACCTGGTCAGGGTGGAAGATGGACTCCAGGGCCTCCTGCTCTGCCACGGAGAGCTTTAAGTGGAAGGCTGCTGCATTCTCCTCCAGGTACTGGATCCTCTTGGTCCCTGGGGGCATAGGCAGGGGGAGTGAATTGAATCTGCCAGCAGGTGGGCAGTGTCATCAGGGTGCTGCCAGGGGCATGCCTGGGGCTGAAGCAGCAGGCTGTCAGCAAGCATGCAGAAGCCAGACCAGCATGCACACTTACCCGGAATGGGAAAGATGTCGTCCCCCTTGGAATGCACCCAGGCCAGTGCCATCTGCCCAGGTGTGCAGCCCTTCTTGTCCGCAAGCTCCCTGACCTTCTCCACCAACTTCACATTCTGCAGTCACAGTTTGGCCAATGTGTCTTTCTGGGCCATGCCACTCAGAGCACACGTGCAGCCTGAAATTGCCATGTTGAGTGCCAGCTGTATACAGTGCAGAGGGCTGCAACGACAATTGAGAAAAGAGGAGACCATGCAGCCCCTGTTCAGAGGACGCCCGGCCTTCATTGGCCTTCACCTGCTCAAAGGCGCCTGCTGCCCAGCGCGGCTGGCCGCTGGTTCTGTAGTCATCCTTGGCCAGCTCATCAGGGCTTTTGATTTGGCCAGTCAGGAAGCCACGACCCAGAGGGCTGCAGGGGCAGGCAGACACTTCAGTAGGCTGCAGGCTGGCTAAAGGACAGGCATTGGAGCTGCAGCAGCTCAGCACTGAGAGTGCAGCGTGGAGGGTGCAGCAGCTGAGTAGAGAATGGTGCGAGTACTGAGGGGCCAGCCAAGCATCAACAGAGCTGCCCCCACCTGTATGCCACAATGCCTGCATCCCATGGACAAGGGTGTCAGCAGACAGGGTGCAGCAGGGAAGCAAGCACACCGCAGCTTAGTGATGCGGGGCAGCACTGAAGCAGCGTTCAAAGCACAGCAGCACGTTGCTCACCAATGCCCAGGCTCCTGGCTGTGGGGATGATGGACTCTGCACAGCAGCAGGGCACAGCCTGTTGCAGCCTTGCCCTGAGGGGCTAGGATTAATAACTGAGGCGTTAAGCGTGAAAAAAGGAGAACATGCAAAGCATGCCTGCTTAAATGAGGAGCCAGGTCACCTTCAACATCGCGGGACCAAAGGGAGTACTCGACCTGGACGGCTGTCAGGGGGCAGATGGAATGGGCCTTTCTGATCTCTGCGGGGCTGGCCTCAGAGATGCCCACATACTTGATCTTCCCCTCACTCACCAGAGCCTGCAGCAGAGGGTTGCACTGCCGCATCATGCAGTGGATGACATGCTTTCATGCTCATAAAGGCACAGCGCCTGACATGTACGGACGCCTTGCCGGGAGCGCCAGCAGGCAGGGCAGGCACATTGACAGGGACCCACCTTCAGCTCACCAAACGTCTCCTCCAGGGGGGTGCTCCTGTCCACCCGGTGCTGCAGGCAGGAGGCAGACAGCACTGAGGCAGGGAGCCAAGCGTTGCAGCTTCTATGCGAAGGGCTGGCCGATGCCAAGCACAAGGCAGCTGAGGACAGCAACTGCTGCAGAGCAGGTTCCAGAAGCGGAGAGCTGAGCTACATGAGGGCGCTGCAGCCAGCAGCGAGGCACTGATCTGCAGCAGGCTGCCTCTGCCCTGAGGAGCCAAGGGTGTTGCACAGCAGCCTCTTGAGGGCATCAGGCAGCTGTTGACGTGTGGCTGCGTGGCCCAGGTGTCCCCTTCAAGTAGAGGGGGTTCTCTTTCATTGGACTCCCAAAGATGCGGCTACAAAGGGCGCCCTGATGGCAGCAGGCAGCCCCCTGCATGTGGGGCGCCAGGTCCCCACCTGGTAGTACAGGTCGATGCACTCCACGTCCAGCCTCTTGAGGGAGCCCTCCACACAGCTGCGCACATACTCCTTCTTGCCGTTGACACCGAACTCTGTGGGCGTGTAGACGATGCCAAACTTGGTGGCTATCTGGTAGGCGCTGGCATCACCCTTGATAGCCTTGCCTGCAGCCACATGGCCAGGGGCATGAGCATTGTGGGGCAGACTGGAGGCAGTCTGAGGGCGGCTCCTAAATTGGGCATGTGGAGTTGCGAGGGCATAAGAGGGACATGAGGTCAGTGGCGAGCCCGCAACTCACCAAAGAGGTACTCATTTTCGTGCCCGAGTGGTGTGCCATAGATATCAGAGGTGTCCTGCACAGGGCAAGGCACTCCGCCAGGTCACAGAGAAACACTGCAAAGTGGTGGCTGCATGCAATATCATATCATATCTGAATTGCTTTGACCTAGTTAGTCTCATGTAACTTCCAGGCCACAGACAAGCAGGCAGGACAGCACTCCCACCATGTGGGTGATGCCCAGCTCCTTGGCCCGGTGAATGACTGCCAGCGCCTGGTCCTCTGGCACCATGTTGGTGCTGTAGCTGCTGCTGAGACCCATGCCGCCATAGCCCTGCAGCCAGAAGGAGACAGTGAGGGCCTGAGCAGTGTCACTAGTGAGAGTTTGCAGTGCCGCAGGATGCCTCCAAAATGCTTGAAGAAGGTTGCTGGGAGCACTCCAGATAAGCACAGCAGAACTGACAGGCAGGGCCAGGTTGGGCCACAAGATGACCCTCATTGCTGCATGGAGTGGGAGCTCTGATCCACCTGGGCTGAAGACATCATGCCCTGGCTGCCAATGGGCCTCTGAGGGATGCTGATAGATGCCATGGTGTCTTCCCTGTCTCCTGGAATGCAACATTCTGGCGGTTAAGTACTGTCAGAAAAGGAAATGAAAGTGGCTGACATAGCTGACAGGAGGCAGTATGTGTGCACCGCTTGGTGCACTGACTCCGCATGCCGTTGACTTGCATCGCACTCACCAGGCACGACGGGTCAAGTGTTTTGCATTTCTAAGCTCCTCACATGATCATCACAAAACGCCTTTCAGACAAACACCTGGCACCTACCAGTAGAGGCCCACATGACATTGCAATGCTGTTAAGGCATGCTGCACATGCAGCACGCACACATCACAGTCTCATCTTGATGATGCAGCTTCATCACTCAGGCTGGCCAACTGTATGAGGAAATGCATGCTGGGTTCATGTTTTGACAATTTCTTGCTAAATGCCAGCTGTGCTGCAAGTACTGGGGACTGCAGAGGAGGCTACTCCTTGGCGCCGGCTTGCCAATTGAAACCGGCCATGCTTTCAATACAGCGGGCCCCAACAACCTGCAGCCAGCAGACGCAGCCACTTTGCTGTGCCGCCAGCGGTTGCAGTGCACATCGCTGCTGTCAAACTCAATGACAAGACAGCAGATCCCAGCCTGGTGTGCGGCATACATATGCACAGCACTCCCTCTGTACACAGTCTGCTTGCAGCTGGACTTCTCAAAGCCAGCAGTGCGACTCTCAGAGGACCAGCAAGTTGACAGGCAAGCACCAGCCCAGCTCTTCCTCCAAGCCTGCCCTGTGCGCGCTGTCACCTGGTCAGGGTGGAAGATGGACTCGAGGGCATCCTGCTCTGTCTTAGACAGCTTGATCCGGAAGGCTGCTGCATTCTCCTCCAAGTACTTGATCCTCTTGGTCCCTGCAGGAGAGAGGCAGAGGAAAGTCGGCATTGCACTTTCAGTGGGCAGGTGCCACTGGCAAGTGTGCACACAGCACCACCCAAACTCAATGCTGTCAGGGATTACGCTTGAGGGAGAGGTGAATCCTGTCTGCCTCAGTGTGTTCTAGCCTGTCCTGGCACTGGTTTGCCACCAGAGTGAGACGCCTGTTTCACCCAGAGTTCATTCATGGTGGGGCATGCCCCTCTTGGGAGACTCGGCTCAGCCTCCTGTTGGTGGGTGGCTACAGTCACCCTAGATGTGGCTGTGTTGCAGGCATTTGTGCAACAGCCAGGTGACTGCCATCGCTGAGCAAGCGGATGGCAGCGTCGTGCAGGCAGCACCAAACAGTGGGCTGATAGTCATCTCCTCGCCTGGAATGGGGAAAATGTCATCGCCTTTGGAGTGCACCCAGGCCAGCGCGAGCTGCCCAGGTGTGCAGCCCTTCTTGTCAGCGATCTCCTTCACCTTCTCCACCAGTTCAAAATTCTGCAGGCATGCAGGGAGAAGTGGGCAGAGGTGTTCAGTCATGTCACTCAGGTGCTGGAAGGACGCTTGCCTTGTCTGCATCCTTCAGCCCTGGCATGTGGCCTCACACCCAATATTATGGCCAGCAATGCAACACCTCAGTCCCATCATTTGCTGCTGATGCTGTGCAAGCACTTGTAGGCGATGCTTTCTGGTGGCTGCTGTTTGTAAGGTGCAGACAGCCAGAAGGAGGTTCTCCACCTCAAGCAATCCGCGCGAGCTCACCTGCTCAAAGGCGCCAGCCTCCATGCGTGGCTGACGTGTGGCACGGAAGTCATCCTTTGCCAGGTCAGCAGGGCTCTTGATCTGGCCAGTCAGAAAGCCGCGACCCAGAGGGCTGCAGGGGGCAAACCATCAAGATTTGAAGCAGTGAGGTCTCAATGAGAGAGCTGGGGGCCGTATACAAGATAGGCAAGGCCAAACGGTGACAACCAGACCTGTATGCCACAATGCCTGCAGGCAACCACATCCATGACTTCTCAGTATG